>JABVXW010000455.1:0-38035 GCA_013365375.1 Litomosoides brasiliensis | reverse complement strand
ATATATATATATATTTATATTTATTATTTGCTTCCCATATTCTGCTGCCGCTTTTAGAAAATATTTTTAGCTTATTTTTTGGCTTTATTATTTAAGTGTTTAAAATAAGCTTCTGTGTTGCATTATTCCCATTTATCTTTCATAAATGAACATTTCTTTGTGTGTGTGTGTGTGTGTGTGTTCATGAAAAACTGTATGAGTGTGGATGTTTTTTCCCTTCTACTTGATTACTAGTGCTGAAGACGGGTGTTTTTATGAAGGAATTTATATGCCATAATTTAACAGTTGTGGAATAAAAATGTTTTACTACAAATGATAGTTTTTTTTTCAGCAGTAAAAAAAGTAATGTTAAACTAATCTTGAAGAATATCTTTTGCTAAAGATTTTTAATCTATATTTTCAATTTCCCTAATTCATTCAATGTTTCATATTTCAACTACTACGATAAAACAAACAGACTACCTTACCAGCTAATGAATAAATAACGATTGGTACGTTGTTGTTGGTTTAATGTTCGATAGCAAATACAATAGCTTTTTTGATATTTCAGAATTAAAATATCACACTACCTTTACGTGTAAATCGTGCTATGTGCTATGAAAAAAACTTGCACTTATTAATTACATTAATAATAGTACAGTGTGAAATTTGATACTGAACATATTTGTTTCGATAATTGTGATTATGTGTAAAAATTTTAACAGTAAATTGTTGTTGAGTTTGTTAGGGCTGAGTGGTCTAGTGGTATGATTCTCGCTTCGGGTGCGAGAGGTCCCGGTTTCGATCACCGGCTCAGCCCACCTCATTTGCTAACTTTTAGAGCAAAAGCTTCAGTTTTGAGAGTTGTTGTTTGGTTGGTTGGTTGATTTGAAGAATGTTGATTGAAAATTCCGAGGACACTGCACTGCACACACTATGCAGAAATACGACACCCCTGTTGCCCGTTACTTATCAGCCTTTTGCTGTTCGTTTTAAATTGCGGTTGGTAAAATGTTGTTGCGATTTTGCTCTCAACCAATGATGACATCATTGGGCAATGCTTTGATTTTATTGATCTGTCCAAGCAACTTTACTTATTTAGATACTTTTCTCTTCTGCTACACATCTTAAATTAGTTAACGAACATTGTGAAAACGCTACTTTTGTATTACACTTATATTTCAGGTGAAAGAGGTAAGTGTCACTGTCATTCGTATTTCATGTGAAGGTGGTGGTATCATCGAACGATTGCTGTTTAGAGAGTTTCTCCTTCTATGAATAATACTATTTGACTTAAAATTCCTGTTACTTCTAACTTACATGAAGTAAGTTCGACTATATGCGAGAGTAGTGTATTGAATGAAAAATATCATTGGAAAGAGTTTGAAGTCCATAGGAGCATGGAGTATTAAGTGCATTATTCATAGAATCAGAACTAACGTCAATTGAGGTATACGATGGTTTTTTTTTTGTTGTAAAGAAAAGAGATAGAATAGCTAGTTATTAGTTATTCATTTGCTAACTGAAGTGAAGTGATTATTTTCATTTGACATTTGCAAAAATGTTCCAGTTAAATTTCGATTTAAATTAGTTTTTAAATAATTAGTTCGTAATAAGAGATATACTTGTTATGAAATGTAGCGGTAGTGAAGTGTAAAATGATGATAAGAGAGGGAGAGAGTACACTGTACAACAATAAGTTATATTTCCTAAGAGGGTAGAAAGGAATAAATGGTATGGTATACTTTGAGTAAGAGTAATAAATGGTATACTTTGAGTAAGGGAAGCAAATGACGTAACTTGTAAAAAATAAGATGGTCCGTTAAAAAAAAATGAGAATTGCACTGAACTTAAAATCATCCATGAATGTGTGGAATGTTTCGCAATAGTAAAACATAATAGGTTGTAAATGATGATGATGATGATGATAGTGGTGGTGGTGATGATAGTAATCGATGATGATTTCAGTGCATACTGTTTGATAATTTTGTCTCTTATCAAAATATGCTAACAAAATTGATTGTAACAACAAGTGAGGTAGCTTCTTAGTTTTTATTAAAAAGAGAAAAAAAACCAATTTCATCATAATTCATTCGAAAGCATTAGTGTTAGACGAAAAAAAAAAATTGATAGCAACTATTTGGGAAGTTATACTGCCCCATAAATATCTATTAGATGAAATTTGTTTCAGATTTTTTTTTTCTATTATCTTATTAACTTGTTTGATGGTTTGCTTTTGAAATTTAAAAAAAAATAAATCGGATAATTCATGCTAAAATGATTACAGTAGCAGTAACAATTGACAAAATGCCCAGAAGAAAATAATAGAGTAGGTAGATTAAATGGAAGATTAATTCTCTTCACTTACCTTTTCCATAAAAAGTAATGTATGTGTTGGCGATGATGATGACATACGCTGTTGCTGTGTATGTCATATGAAAGCTGCGTGTGTATGGGTGTGTGTGCGTGTGCGTGTGTTGGGTTCTTGTTTATTGATCGTTGTGGACGACAATTTTTGCTTTTCATTCTGTCCGCTCCGATTGTTGTCAACTGAGAGAGGTTGTTTGCAGGATATTTAAACATCATTGTGAGACATGATAGGTGAGATTATTTTCTATGTGCGCCGTATAAGATGAGAGGTGTGTGTAGAGAGTGACGCTGATGATTCATCCTTTTTTTAAGTTGTTTTTTCTTGTTAATTGTAAGTTTAGAAATTACTGCTAACATTTTTCAGTTATTATGCATCAGCTAAACCAATTCATATGTAATAGAGAGTTAGAAATTAAAATTTTATTTTTAAAATCTTATTTTATTTCATTACAATTTATTTACATAATTTAGTACTTTCGGAATTTAATTTATAGTTCTTTTTTTTTCTTTTTGATGAATAGAGTTATTGAATTCATTTGTTTAGTAGCAATAAACTTATTGTTCATTTATCTCTTGGCAATTCCTGCTTTATATTTTGCAGAAGAAGGAAATTTTTTTTTTGTTCTTTAATAATCTCTTCACAGTCGTGTTTCTCGTAAGTATTTATTCGTTAAATATTTACACTTGATCACTCTATCAAAATTTGTTACTCCATCACTGTATTAGTTATATCGTTCCAATGCTGAGGACATTATTTCATTATTGAAATAAATATCGATCTTTGTTTTATTTGCAGGATAAAGTAATGGCGCAACATTATGGCTATGCTGGGCAACCGCCCTACCAGTATCCAGGTTATCAAAATGGATCAAATCCATATCAACAAGGTCCACCATATCAGCATAATGCTCCGTATAATCAGCCTCCTCCTGCTGGTTTCAATCCTCAAGGTTGTATATTTTTTTGCTTGCAACGTTTAAACTTAAAGTAATGTTTAATAGTCTTGTTTAGGGCTGTAGTTGACGTATTCTTTGATTCTGTGTCTTTTGTTCTTGAAAGATTATGAGAACGTGTTTGATTATACTATAGCTTGTTCGCAGCTTACATAGTTTTTACATAACTTATATAGTTCTACATGTATAAAATATTGTCGATTATATGCACAGTTGGAGATGCATCCAACAATCCCATCTCTTTCTACGTGTTGATCCTCTTGTGTTTAAAAGATTATGATTCCAGGCAAATATTGTAGAAAGATGTCTCCAAATCCATGTTACTAAAACGTAAAATTCAGTTGGAACAATTTGGTACTAATATTATCTGATCTGAAATCACTTAAAGATGATACTGTTCCGTCGAAAAGTGCATGAAGATATGGATTTGGAGAATTTTCAAGGGTGATAAGTTGATTGTGTGTTGTTCTGAAATTTTCCTAAGAATATTTGTTGTGATTACTGTATTTTAGTATTTATGCCACCGCCACCGATACACCCAGGCATTGATGCATACGTTGAGGGTGGAGGCATGAAGTCGGATTTTGGCTTTAATTCCGCATCTGTTCGAGCAGCTTTTGTACGAAAGGTCTTCATACTTGTTGGTATTATGGTATGTTAATTTCAGTTTATTTAAGATATTGACAGTTCATTTCTGTACACTTAGTGATACCCTTAATTTTAAAACCCAGTAATCATTCTAGGATCATTTGAGGAAGCAATCGTTGAAAGGGACTAGAGCGACGCATAACCTTTAGATTTGGACATTGAGAAGGATTTTACGAGTAATTTAGTTAGAATTTAACGTAAAAGCTCCTGGTTTTTTAATATTTCAGTTAACAGTGGTAACATTGATGACTGCGATACCGTTCTTTCATCAGGAAACAATGAAGTTTGTACGAACTACGCCATCACTGTATTTTGCGAGTTACATCATATTTTTGATGGTTTACTTCACACTCATGTGCTGTGAAGGTGTACGAAGGTTCAGTTTTTGATAGTTCTTTCTTTAAGTGTTAAAACCAAAGCATTGTAAACGTTAGTGAAAACAAGTAGGTTTTGATTTAAATAAAATAAAATTTTTCTAACTTGTAGTTTGTCATATGTTTTTTTTTCTTGTGACTGAAATCAAATACTGAAAGAAATTGAGGAGGCAGTGCAAACTGCAGTAGTTTTCCGATTCAGTGATTTGTTTAAAAAGAAGCGGAATTGTTTTAGATGCTATGAAAAATTTAACTGATTTGCACTTACATTCTAGATCATTTCCGGGTAATTTGATTGCGTTAAGTATCTTAACATTATCAATTGGTTACATGACCATGATGTTTTGTTCTTATCACAAAGCAGTCTCGGTATTACTTTGCTTGGCAATAACAGCTGTTTGCTGTGGTGGGATCATCATTTTTTCGTCGCAGACAAAACATGATCTCACAAGGTTCGTGATGAAGTTCTTGAAATTTTAATTTAATTTATTTAGGAGAATTTTTAAGTTCTGAAATGGTTCTTGTAAGTTCTTCATTTCTAACAATGGGAATTCGAGTACATTCCTACTGTTGGAAATGTTGAAAGCTAGCAGGAAGCGATCTCTGATGTCATGCAGAATTTAAAAGTTAATTTCGGTGATGGCAATTCATGAGACTCTATTCATTCAGGTTGTTGAAGCTTGACTTTATTGTCCCTTAAAGCAAAATTGAGGATACAAGATACATTGTTAAGTCAAATTATGGTGTTTTATCTTGCATAAAAAGTGTACAACGAGAACCTAATGTGTGGATTCATAGAGTACACTCAGATGTTTGTATAGGATGGATTCTGTAATATTTAAATAGGTGAAAACAACATTATAGAAATAAAGCATTCTTTTTTCAGTATGTATGGTATACTGTTCATCGTTTCAATGGTCCTATTAGTTTTTGGTATCATCGCAGTCATTGCCGCTGTCGCATTTCATGTAACTTGGCTATACACAGTTTATGCCGGATTCGCTGCACTACTCTTTATGGTTTACTTGGCTGTTGATGTCCAGGTGATTTTTGGAAAACTTGGCGAAGGACAGATTTTCTTAATGAATTGTAGAGCAAAGTCTTTTTTCAACAACACCTTTTCGTCTTATTTTCAATGCGCTGTTTCTCATGAATTAAGATGAGGAGCGATATGTAATTTTATGAGTTGTTGTAAGTATAGTGGTCATGGGAGTTGGATGTTTTTCACTTTTAAAATACATATTTGATTTGAACCGATTTCATACACTGTAGTCAACATTTAGACACTTGCTGAAATATTACAGACAATAATGGGAGGACGAAAACACGAAATTTCGCCTGAGGATTACATATTCGCAGCAGTTCAGGTCTTCCTGGATATTGTTTACATCTTCTGGATGTTGCTCACGCTATTCGGTTCAGACAGGTAAATATTTGCGGATCATACGTGTACATGTTTTTGTATGCATGTGCAATTGCACAGTGCTTTGGAAGCTACCGTTAGATTGGGTTACTTTCTTCATTTTTTATTTTCTGAGGCTCTACCTATAGCGTGGCAAATTTCTTCCAAAGCACTGACAACTTGTATATTGTTCTGTTAGCTAACTTCAAATTCAAATTTAGTGAATATTGACCACGAATTCAAAAATGTTTTTCATGTAAAAGATTTGTGAGTTAGGGCATGCCATATTTTTGTGATCATGCTTGAAATCAATGGTTCATTTTTTGGTCATTTTATTTTTTGCTGGAGTGGTGAACAACTTTGCTTCTTTAATTTACAGTAGTTTCTAATTGTGGTAAATTAGCCTTTCCCATGAAGTTACTCCTCTTCAAAAGATGCCAATAATAACAAAAACGGGGAATAGATTTGCTTAGAAAGACTTTTAGAAAATCTATGGTTTCCCTTCAGGCATGTTCTTACCAATAAAAGTCTCAATTTACGATTTTCGCATTTTTTGCTGACTTAAAAAGTTGGAGAGATGTAGGCCTTATAAACCTAAATTATGGTTTACATTGCTCTTAACTTGTAATAACATATTAGTAATATTACGATCATCGTGTACTTACTTATGATGGATAGTCACAGAAAGAATCTTAGGAAATATATGAGAAGATCAGGTTACCTGAGATTTATAATGTATGTTGAATTTTGTTCATTGTTCAATGAAAATGTTCAATGAAATAGGTAAAAGACCACACTTGTGAACGAATTGTGACTTTTTTTTACATTAAATCATTTAACGATACATATTATTGTGATTTATGCGATTAAAGAGGAAATTAAGGCACTTATTAGGTGTTTCTTTCTTTATTGCATTACTTAAACCGTTTTTATTGTCAGTGCATTGGCATATCTTATGTTTCTTACACTGCTTTCCATTAGCTCAACTTTTTTACTACTTGTTTTGGAATTTGTAAAATCATTAACTTTTCAAAACGAAAACTCAAACTAGAATATTAATTTCAGGGAATGAAACTGAGAAGAGTAAGTTATTATAAGAATTATGTGTATATATATATCGAGTCGACTACTTTTTTGTGCAAATTGTCCCTTTTCAAAAGCCATTTCAGTGTTGGGTTGTCGGTTTAGTTGATATTTTTATTGTTAAGAGACTACCAAGTCTGTGTAATCGGTAAGTAAACATTCACATCCATAAAGTTTTTGTCAGTAGCATCATGAACTGAAAGAAAACGATCATATCTGTAAGTGACTTATATTTGAAAAGATGGTGGAGGTGCGTATTAGGAGGGTTGAGTTGGAAGTAGTAGTAGATTGTTGCGTGCATCATCTTGTCATTTGGTGATATCTTAGTTGTAATGTCAGTTATGTTGCGGCTAAATTGGAAATTAATGCAAACTTTTGTTGTTTGTTTTATGGAAACTATGTTGATTACTCCTTTTTCGAAATTGCTGTAATTCAATATTTCAGGAGCTGAAGTGAGCTGATGGTTATTGTTCGAGCGTCCAGAGGTTTATTTCTGTACCCATGAACAAGCTGCACATTTTATCAGGACTGATCGATGGAATTTTTTTCTTTCTACTCTTTGATCACACATAAATATTATTTCGTGGTTTAGATACTTTTCTGTCTTCCTATTTTTTTTATTCACACTTCACAATACTTTCAAATAAATGTTTCAGTCCAGAGATGTGAGTGTACATTGGGAAATCAGAAATAAAAAATGATCAATTAATGAATTTTAAGAATTTTGACCATTCCGAAACTTATTAATTTGTTTGTTATAGATTTAATTTATGATTTCGATTTTGGGTAGTTCTAAAAAGTAATGCGCCTCAGTGACCGACTTTGAGCTGACATAATTCAGGAAAACATTCTCCAGTTCATGATAATCTGCACACTCTCCAGATTATCATCGAATTATAAAGGGGTTACGCATATTTCACCAGGGTTTATTTTTGTATGCCTTTAGCATATTTCATGAGGGATGACGACCACTGAAGCTTTTTCTTGTTTTTTTACCTTTGGTCGATCATGTTTGGATATTTTCCTGTTCTTTTTTGATAGCACCATTTCATCAGTCTCTTTTTATTATTTACATTTTAATGTTAAATTAAGTGAATTTTCTGTTCATTTTTCTTCACAAATTTTTCTTTAATTACTTAAATTTCCGTTTCTCTTTAAAAGCTTTTTTTTTAAATCACAGCTTGTACATTAAAAAAGCAGTTCTTTCGCCTTTGATTTGGGGTTCCTTTCCCTTTTTACATGATTTTCAATCTTTAATTTTGTGTTTCATGCCGAAAGTATTTTCATGTAACTTTACGAACTGATCGTTATTTTGAGATGCGTTGGAAACTAATAATTTAGAAGTAAACTTTTTCATTATGAACTATCTCGGATGCAGTCATGAACTAAACTAAGAGTATATGTTTATTCTGTTTATGAAAAATTATGTAAACTGTGGATGGAGATAGAAGCTTAGTGTGAAATTGATGGAAAAAGCATGAAGAATAGAAAAGAGCGGTATGTTGACGTGAGAAACGGTGCTACGGCTCTATACCGTCTTGGTGTTTATTTTAGTACATTAGGTTTTCATTAGCTGGTATATCTCTAGTACCGTGTTTGGTGTGGAGTAACTTGATGAAATTCACAGGAATATTGTGACATTTTAACACTAATTTCATTCCTTAATCTAAATTATAGAAGGTTGAGAAAATATGCAAAGTTTAATTATTGTATTTTTTAGTTAGTGATGTATATAACATAAATGAGACGAACAGTGCAAGGTAGAAAAGGGGTAGCTCCTGCAAAATAATGATAAGTGATAAATTAAAAGTCGTTGGATGGCTTAGTGTAAAGCTGTTGATCTTTAATTAATCTTGGATAGAGAGAGACACTTAGTCAATCATTCATGCGATCGGGATTTTGAATAAGCTATATGCTAAGGAAATTCCGATGGCAGGGATGACTACTATGCGAGATATTCGGTGCTGAGAAAAAAAAAAGAAGTGATAAGATTTAAAATCGATTTATAGCATGGAATCCGGGAAAATGACAAAAGTGTTATGAAAATTTATGCGAAACGTGAAAAGATTAAAACATCTCTATCACAGTCAGTAACTATCGGATATCATTTTTGGCCGTTCGGACAGATCCTTCGGACAGTGACCTCTAGACTGATATAGCTCATTATCTTCTCTCTGTCGTTAACAAATTTTTTATCTCTATCTTCCAGCATTACAAAACAGTTTATGTACATCGAACAGAAACTTCGAAATGAAATGTTCCAGAGTATTTCGCTTGTTTTTCTCCTTCATATCGTCAAGTCAATAATATACAATCAATGCACTGATTACGTTAATAAGTGAACCTTAATATTAATAAGTGGACTCTATCACATATTACGTCTATTTTTACACTAAGACAGAGGTCAAATCAATGTTTACACAGAGGGAATGGCAAGGTCAACCAACTAGCAACACATTTCCCTAATATGATCAATTGAAACATATGTTATTGACGAGGTCAATTAAAGCATGCGAAGCGATTCCTACAGAGCAACTCTACCTCACTCGATCATACGGCACCTATGAAAACGAAAAAAATGGTCAAATAAAAATTTTTCATTTTGACCCAATTTTTAAGAGTAATATAATTTGCCATCTGACCAATGCATTGATTGTGATTCTGATGGAAAGGCATATCTATGTATAACTAATTATTTACATCGATGATCTTTGGATACCTGGAAGGCTTGTAGCATTTGGTTGATTCATATATGAGCTCATTATTGTCAGTGAATAATATGGTATATGATTTCTGTCTACTATTACGCGTGCCATCAGTAATTTTATTTTAATTTAATTTAGATAAATTGATGAAGATCAAGAGATGATTCATAGAAGTTAACTTTACAGTGAGAATAACTTGTTTTACTTTTGGTATTAATTTTTTGATTGTATACAACACACATCGTGCATTTTCTTTTTTTTGCAAACACTTAGCATAATATGCACCAAATAGTTTAAAGTCAATAAGTCACTATGCGGCAAGAAACTTAACGCCGATCGATCAACCTAATATGTTGTTCAATTGTGAAAAATTTTATTAAATTGATTTTATTAATGAAAATACTAATGTTTTATTAATGAAAAATTTTATTAAATTTTATTAAATTGTGAAAAATTTTATTACAACAAAATTATTTAAAAAAAAAACCTAACTGATTTGTTGTATATTCAAGCAAAATAATTTTGTTAAATGACAGTTGAATATACTACTGTACACAAAATTAAATATTAATAAAAAAAATATTTGATCTCATTAACCTCGATGCATACCTTCTCTTCCAGGTCTATATCTTGCTTCACGAATTGGACCATTGCAGAGGATGTAATCCGTGCCACTTTCCGCCTATAAAAATTTATCATTTAAAAATTTATCATTATCATTTAATTATATCATTTAAAAAAAAATTTATCATTTAATCAATAATCGAATTTAATCTAAAATTATTAAAACTCTTCAATGAAATATCTTACCATATTAGGATCAACAACAAAGGAGTACGTTGAGGAATGTGAATCACAAAATTCTTCATTGATTATTTCCTCAATCATCCGTAACGCTTTACGAATGTTGTGCTCCAATCCGCTGATTGTGAAGGTGGAACTTCTGAAGCGGAGCGGCAAAAGCAGTTCCGTCTCTGTCGCATACGCTATGAGATGCGACCGTTGATCGTCCACTCCAATCAACACATCTACCATTGAGGTAGGAATCCTGAATGATAACGATAATTAACAATTGGTTTAAAGCATTTTGTGATCAAATATCACACTTGTTAAAACATTCATATTGTAAAATAGATGAAATGAAACTAAAATCATTACTAACCTGAAAGTTACGACAGCCGGAACGGATGATCTCATTTCCTGCTGCCGCTGTTCCTCTTGATAGCGAACCCGTTCCGCTATCAAATGTTCTACAAACTGGGGATGCTCGTTTAATTGAGGCATCCCCTCTATCTGCGGAGGTTCAACTCTCTGCTGTAAAAAGAAAATTGATATATTTTAAAAGGTAAAAACCGTTCAGTTTTCATGGCTGAAAAGAGAGATCACCGTATTATTTGATGAATTTAAAGGAAATAAATTTGAGTTAATCAATCAGCTGATAAGCCTCAGTTTTCAGTGATTACGTTGATTATGAGTTCAATAAGAGCATAAAAGATGTAAGAGTCATTACTCATAAAAGCGCTATGTTGATATGCAAGACAAGCCTAGTCAAATCTAGTCTAACGAGCCTAGTCAAATCTCTCTAACAAGCCTAGTCAAGTCAAACGCTTTAAAAAATGTAATTAAGACTGTGGGAGTTGGATGTTAGTAAGACAACTTACTCGAAGGTGATCCTCCATACTTCTCTGAAACATAGCAAAATTCAGCGACGAATGCGTCATTAGCAAACTGAAATTAAAATGCATTTTAAAGTTTTGTTTGAGAAAAAAAGCAATAAATTTACAAATAAAAGTGCTGAAAGAAAAGATGACGTTGTCGTATTACTATTTGATGAACTTAGGCTGAAAGTATAAGGAATCGTTTGATAAACATTAGCTATCAACGATTACGTTGTAGGAAGAAGGGAGGGAAGTCCACTAGGAAAGACTGTAAAATTAGTGAGACTTATAAAGTGGCAAGTTTTTCAAGAATGATGCATGGAGAGGAAAAGGTATGTTTATATAACGATAGATGACCTGACCTCATCGTTAGAGCCGCCCCTAACAGCTTTGATTGACCACATCTATTAGCTGACCTCTGTCCCCGTTTCCCTCCCCCTATTAAACAATGTGTTCTGATTGACCTCAGAGGTAGCCGCCTCCTTCTAACTGATATTATCAAACAACATGTATTGATCGAATGACGCAATACCAATTGCATAAAATGTGCAGTTTGCAGTAGATCGGATACACCGCAATCGATGTAATTAAGAATGACTTGCTACTTGGTCGATTATCGCGCTTTACTAACGTAATGCCATACCTTTAAAGGTAATACTAATCCGAAGTTTTCACCATCTTTCAGTAACTTATGATCATACCTATTCAATTCGACATTACGATCGCAATTACCTTTGTTAATCCTCACTTTTAAAGCGAAAAAAAAAACAATAAAATCACAATTTACAATTTAAACAAAGTTATTTTAACTACATTTTGTCTACAAAAATTATTTAAACTTTTCTTTATTTTCATTATTTACCTTAATTATATAGTCCAAATAAAGCAATAGAATTATTTTAATTAAATTTTGTTTACAAAATTGTTATAATTTATTTTTATTATTTATTTTAATTACATAGCTTGATGGTGCTCAATTTCTAACTTAACCTTTAATTCATTAAGTTAGTTATTAATTTGTAAAGCTGAAAACGCAAATGTAGTTTAAATTTGTTGACAGATTGCTGGTAAATTGTTATGGTTGGATGACAGCAATAATTGCATCGTACTTCGTATTACATTCAATTTATTCTTTTTCCATTTTACTTCAAAAATGCGAAAAATCGGATAATAGAATTTCATTGTTAAAGTATAAAACGTGAAATTTTTAAATTTAAAGTTACTACTATTATATTATATCTATTTCAATGTATAAAGTTGCTTTCGGTAAAGCTTTTGTATATTTAATTTTCTGTTTAAGTACTATCGCATTCACAATAAATTTATTCGTGAATGCGATATTATTTAAACATATCGCAATTTAAACTTTTCTTCATATAATTAAAATTTTTTATAGGATTCATCGTAACAAATTTAAACAATGAAAATGTTTATTAATAATACATTTGGAAATTAAGCAATGCTCCAGGAATTAATATAATTCGCCATCTGATAAATAATATGCTAATTATGATAAAAAGGCAAGTATATAGTGGTACAGCTAAGGTTACATTAATAAAGGTATCCATGTCAAGTGTACCAATAATCTCACCTGATATTTGTGTCTCCTCAATCATTGATTTCTGAAAAAGTTATTAGGCAATGAATTTATTATTTTTGTTTTGTGTATAACTCATACTGTCATATATGTCTTATCAGTTCGTTAAAAAAATTCACTTCAATAAATTAAATTAATCATTGAATTTATTTCTCAGGTAGTTCAAAGACGTGAAAATGATTCAACATTCACAGTACGATTATGACCTGTAAAAATAATCTAACAAATAATAAAGTACGTGCCTTTTTTTTTAACAAATAGAATTAAACAATTACCTGTCGTGTAATAATTAACGGTAAAACATTTATTGATAAGCGATCATTCTCAATTGACAAAGATGTCTGCGATACGTTATGTTGGTGGGATTTTGTTAGCACAACCTTAATATTGCTAGTTTTATTAAGTAAAATTTCTTTTGCATAATAAAATCTTCCGCTAAATTTTAGATGCTACCAAGAAATTTCAAAATAGCAATATTAAGTATCTAATTTAATCTAATTTTGATAACATTTTAATCTAATTTAATTTAATTTTGATAACATTTTTCCAAATATCTTTTTTTTGTCCTTATAATTTTACTATTAATCAATCTGTTTAATTATTAAATTACCTTATTAAAATTATTTGGTAGCAATTGTACTGTCATTCGAAATGACAGAATTAAAGTTTCGATAATGCAAAATTGCGTTAATGTCGTTTGCAGTACATAACGAATTTTATTTTCAACAATACAATTTAGTAAGCGTTCCATTTCAGGCTTCAATGCATCCTCTTGTTGAATTGGTTGTAACCAATCTGAAATGTTGTAAAAAAAATGCTAGGTAATCATGCTAAAATGCTAGGTAATTATTAATGCTAGGTAATCATTAAATGCTAGGTAATCATTAATGCTAGGTAATCATGCTGTTGATCTAAAGATTGATATATTAATCAATCCTAAGCAATTTGCATATTTAAATCTACAAAACTAAAAATGATTATTAAAAAAATTATTAAAAATAAATTTTAAAAATCATTAAAAATGAAATTAATTGTTTCGCTATGTTACTTGGATATTGTCCATCTTCTGTATTTAATGCAATTATTTGTCCAAGATAATCCATAGTGGTGACATCATTGAATGAGATAAAACCAGGTGCCAGATCTTTGTAGCCATATCGTAGTAGCTCAACTCCTAGGCCTTCATTAGCAAATAATGTTTCGTTTGATATGCTATCATCGTTGTAGCAAAGATAATATAACTTATTACTCCACGTTGCATAATAATATCTATGATAGGTATCAAATTTTAGCTGATAGAATTTATTTTAAATAGTTGAAATCTTTGAAATCTCTTTTATCTCGCCCTCCTCTCTTTTCGTTAAAAAAAAATTAAAATTTCGATATCAATGTAATTTATGTTATATTTTTGTTAGAAATAAGCTGTGGAAAATTATTGCTATCGCAATTAATCAGAGCATTAAAATATCAAGAAAAAAAAATTTCCTAATTACATCGTTATAATAAGTAATACTAATTTAATAAGTAAATAAGTTATAATAAGTAAAGAAGTAATACGTAAGAACGTGTACTTTTACCTAGGATGATAGCAATGACGAATTCGTACAAATTTAGTCATTTGCCAGTATATCTCGCAGTAAAGAATATCACTGTAAATAGTCCAATTGCAAGAAGGTAACATAATACGTGCTTTTGGTGCATCAATAATAAAAAATTTTACATCCTAAATATTTTTCTCATTTAAAAAAAAAATAAATAAAATTTCATCATTTAAATAAAATAACGAAATTTTTGTTTTTATCTTTAAATCAAACATTTGCATTTTTTTTTTCTTTTAGGCATATAATTATTTAATAATTAGTTTAAAAACTATTTAAGTGATAAAAATCATATATTTCTTATTAGTAAAATAATGATAAATTCAAATTAAATTAAATGAGTAATTTAATTTAGATTTAATTTAAATTATAATTAAATTTATGAGATAAGAAAAAAAATAGTGAATGAAAATTGGTAAACGTTTATCACATTCAACACTTTCTAGAATTGATGGATTAGTGGTAGAAACAAAGTGTACGGTAGCCGTTGAACAATCGAAATTGTCAATTTCTGAAATTGCTCAGAAAAAAAAACAAAACACAAAAATGTTACAGTTTAATTGCAATTCAATTCACAAATAAATTTTCCATAAAATCTTTTACTACAAATTTTAAAATTAATGCATTTTTTTTAGTAAAAAAAAGTAAAATTAATGCGATTTTTAGTAAAATTAATTTTTAGTAAAATTAATGCAAAAAATGCTATTTTAAATGCTATTTTTAGTAAAAATAAATGCGAATTAAGCATTCGAGAAAGTTAGCAATTACAATAACTCATCGTATTTTACCTGATAATAGCGATAGTGAATTATTTTTTAAAAATTTTTTTATGAATTTTTTGTAAATTATAAGCACTAGTGAATTATGTTGTTTTTTTTTGTAATTTTTGTAAACAATTGGAATTATTAAAATTTTTGTAAAGAATTAGTGTGCTGAACACTTTCTTTTTTTTGAGATTAATAAAACAACGACCTCAAAAAAAAAATTATATATTTCGAATTTATTTTTAATACTTCAAATAATCACAATAAATTTCCATTATTACTGTTTGATAGTTTTTTGATACAATAAGTTTTTGAAAAAAAAAAGTTTTAAAAAAGTAAAAAAAGTTCGATAGAAAAAGAAAAAGAGAGAGAATGGTAAATTTACTCGTATCAATGGTTTTTAAATTGTCTAGAAAATTGTCACTCGAAAATGTCATCATATCAACAACAAAAATAGCACCACCTTGAGTGATACCGTACACGGAGTAGTTAGAACCAATCTAAATCAAATAAAAAAATTTCACCCAAATTCATCCACGTATGAATTACAAAAAATAGGTGTTGTAGAAAGAAGAAAAAAAGAAAGAAACTTTCTACAGGAATGAAATAAATTAAAACTTTGCTATGTAGTGGTACGTTGCAGTTTGCGTCAGTACACGTTGGTTCTAAACAATAAACCGTCCAGCTCATTATCATTGTAACAATTAAACTAAGCCAGCAATAAGTAAATGCTACCATCATCAATGCACAAAATAATAAAAAATAAATTTTAAAAATTTTTGAAATATTTTTTAGCAAACTTTGACTAAAAATTGAGGAAGTAGAGCGGAAGTTTTGAAAATAATTTAGTAACTTTTTACATTTTACTAAAATGACGTCCAAACGTCCAGCAATCTTTCTAGCTTTTCTACTACACACAATAATTGCACTACACGTGCGTGTGCAATACGTTTTTACGGAACAAGTTACAAAGCACCGTAAACATTTAAACTTTTCGATATTTATGAAAAGTAAGCAGTAAAATTTTTAGAAAAGAAAAATTCACTATTTTTATGTGCTAAATGATCATTACTTTATCTATTCAAATATGTTAATTAATTATTCAACTAGAAATTCAAGCAAACTTACATGAATTTATAAGACTTTATTCGTGAAAATGTCATTTACAATTTTATTTACGCCAATATTACGTAATTAACATTTAAAGTATTTAAGTATTACCTTAAAATATATTACTTTAAAGTATTTAAGTTCTATGTATTACTTTAAAATATTTAAGTATTGCTGCATAACTATCTTACGAACAAGTAATTTCATGAATTCATAATACTCTATTAAAACTGATCCAGTAAATAATAACCACCCATTCAATCATTTCCTGATTGACAAACAAAACATTCTACTTTTTTTGACGGAAGTTACGTCCATGCATCTTTATATCAACTTGATGAAAAAGTTTTCCACTTTCGCAGTAATTAACGCTCAGTTAATATCTTAAACAGTCTTTATAAATTACGTTCTACACCTTTTTGATTTTAGTTTTTTTAGGCTGAAATTTTATTTTCAATCATAATTGGTTCAAATTAAAAGCATGACTGATAGGTAAAGAAAAATATCAAAGTTCACTGCATCACTACTTATAGCAAATGGAATGAAACAATTTCAAAATGACAGTCATTTATTTCCTTTTTAATTTATTAAGTTCTTTTTCAATTAATTAATCAAATGCTGTTGTGAACGTTTGGGGGTTTGAGTTTTTTGTGTATTGTTTGTAGATCCACAACAATAATACTTTGTCAAGCCTTATTTAGGAACCGATTTGTTTTCGTAGCAGAAGAGTTAGCGACGGAATATTAATATTTGAAGCTTCAAATACTATTTGCTCCATTTCACATAAAAATCATTTGTAATGCAATGGTTTTTATGTGAAATGGAGCAAATAGTAATTGAAGATGTGGGGAGTTGAGGAAGCGTTGTAGCAAAGGAGCAGAAGGGTCGACCGCTCGGGTTAGGTATCGCACAATAATAATGATGATGACCCAGAAAGCTTGCGATCTTGTGAGGTCAATGTTGTTTTGTTAGCAGTAAAGGAGCTTGGCACAGTCGTCTTACGAGTTAGGGCCAACTACAAGTGCATGGGTCAAGGCTTGTAAGTGATGTGACCCATTTCAGCTTTGATAAGATGTTGAAACAGACTGCAATATAAAGGATAGAGAGATGCAACAAGCATGACGAAATTGATTACATGACGAAATCTTAGGGATTTTTATAATTTGTGTTAGATTTCTCTCGGGTTTCCCGATAGTAATTCTACTATTTTTAGATTGATAGGTATAGAAGTATGTGTTGTTATTTCTTGACGTGTTGTTATTCTTTGATTCGTCTTTTGTTTTAATCTCCTCTTACCTATACAGTTCTTCTCAGTCCTAACAGGTTAGTTAGATTAATTTGATAGGCAGTGCCATAATTTTTCATCAATGGTATCAACTTAGAGAGCAAGAATTCCGTAAAGCATTGCTGTGCATTTATGCGACATCCTCAAATAGAATGATCCTAGAATGATCGCTTAATCGCTGTACTAACATTCATATTGAAATCTACTTTTAATATTAATAAAATAAAGCTCCTAGGCATGCCTTTTGGCAGAAATGTTTGATGATCTGAATTTCCAACCCTTTTTGAAACTGCATAACATCATTATACTAAGACTTAAAGATGCGATTATATTCATTTTCCTAATGATAATCAGGAAAATAAATATAATCAAAAAAAATCACATGAACTGTTTTGAAAATTTCTTCTCATACTCTGAAAATTCCTTTTCGTAACTATTACAACGCATGTAACAAGCTTTAGTGGAATACTTAGTCTCATGGTCAGAGAGTTTATGTGAGCAGAAGTTTGTAATTAAGAATGTTAGCAATCGCGTATCCATTCTATAAAACGCACCATTCTACAAAGTATACTAACTTTTCAAGGTAAAGAATTACGAATTTACAAATGATTTAGTGGATATTGTAATATATGCTGTAAAATTTGTCAAATTAAGCTGCCCGAAAGAATATCGCTTTCGAAATTCCTTCGAAATATATTCATGTGATCCTTCCAGAGCCTTTTCAAGCTGTATATGTGTGATGTTTTTCCACTAAATGTTTCATTTCTTTCTTCATAAAAAGTACATTAGCAAAAAAAGAAAAATAAAATCAATATATAAGAGATTTGAAAAAAGTTAAGGAGCACATGTCAGAGAACCGAATTAATAACTTTTCAGAGAACATGACATAAAAAATAGATTGATTCCAAACAGGTTTCTTCTGCTTCTACAGTGGTCGTAAAAAAGCCTTTCTGTGCTTTTGTGTAAATCTATGTATAAAAAGGTGAAAACCATAACACATATAGTAAAAGTAAAACAGAAAACTTCTTTCAAAACCATTTCAAAACCGGAAAAGCGATTGAAAAAGCGGAACTTAAAAACTTTTTACACATTAAATCAATACTTATTGATAAGTTAATTCATAGAAACTTCAGCATCATTTCTGATTCGACGACCTTCATCATCAAAGTCTGAAAGAGGTGATGCATAGGTCGAATTCCAATCCCGCATGAAGATTTTATCATTCAAATTGTCAACTATTTCCGAATTTAGTGTCCTGCCATGTTTTTGTATCACTATACTAGCGCCTGCGGTATTGATAAAGTAATCGGCCGACCAGTTCGATGTGCCTAAAATAATTTTTGACAGCGAAGGACTTATTGTTATTATGTTCATTACCAGGAGCATTTTCTTAACTCTATAGAAGTATCAGTAAAAAACTGTGTACATACATTCAAGGTTCTCAAAAGAAATGGCAGAAAAGTATCTAACTTACAAAGTATTTTCTAAAATTTTCAAGGGTTCTTAAAATTTCAGAAATTAAAAAATACCGATCAATGCACTCTTATCAGTAACCATATACTTTACGTGATTCACACGAGCGTATGGAATATTTTTATGATCTCCTTCTGCTGGTACTATGAATATGCGAACTTCAATAGAACCCGATGTATCCGGTATACAAACCAGTTTTTTTCCTATAAGGCGGGAAAATCAAAATTTGTAACAGGAATTTTATCTGAATAATGAAGGTCACTCGCTTACATTCTCCCAATCTTTACTCGTTGACTCTAAAATGCTTTAAAACAATCTTGCGAGATTACTTAGTCGCAAAATTTTTTTTTCATAATTTCTGACATAAAACTGTTTCATTTATAGTAAGTTTTCGGCAAGGTTATTGGTATTTGGAGTAATTCGCCTAGTAAGTTTCCGAAAATATTACCTATACATGATACCTAATAAATGATCAGACAAATAAGTGTTTGATTTCATAAAAATTGTGCATTTCGAAATCCACAATGGTTTTAAAAATTTTACTTTTTGTGTCGTACGTTCGCTTGCATGGCAAAGCTGAAGTGATGACTGATAATGACTTCAAAAAGGCAAATAATGTCGGTCGCGTTGTTTTCCACTTACTTATTAAGAGTTTCACTTCTATACCACTGTATGCAGCTTTTCGCAAAGCATCATCGATAACAGGCCAATACCTGCAAGAAATACGGAACAAAAAAGTGTTTATCATTTTAAAAAATTTGAAATTTAAACGATATACCTATTATTTGTTAAATATAGAGTAGCCGGAAAATAGTCCATTACGGATATGTGTATAAATTTTCGAGCATCACTGATAACTTGCAAAATTGCGCCGAGATCATCCATACGACCTCTAGGACAAAAAGTTGGAGGTGCAGACTGCAAAATAAAATTTAGCTTAGAAAAAGTAAAAAAAACATGTATTTATGTACATTACTGAAACAGCAAAAACATATTATTGTTAGAAATCAGGAATTATCAAAAAAAAAATTAATATGAAGAGGTAAGACAACAAATAAATAAAGCCATGAGCTATCTCAAGAGATTCATGGGATTCTATAAATCACTCATCTATTTCACTATCTGGTTTGAAATAAATGATAGTTGCAATTTGGAAAAAATTACTGAGATGTAAACATCATTCTGTTCACCATTAAGTGTAACTGCTATTGGATTCCTTGCATTATAAGGAGTCGCCAGTTCATTTGGCCATGACGATGGCAATTTTTTACCCGGCACACCCATTTCCCAGTAAACATCCATTACTTTCATTAAATCTTCTGCCAAACATTCACAATCAAATACGGCAACACCAAGTTCTTTCACCTCAAAGCATTAAAACTAGATTAATATGAAACGTTCTTAAATTAGGCTTTTATTAGAAACTGAACAATAAAACTGCTTAAAAATAACACAATAAGGAGGAATATAATCAATCTACCCCATATATTGAACTGATCGCACTGTGTGCCCAACATGGCTGTACGATAGAAAACGATCCATGAAAATAATCAACCTTTTTGATCCGTCATAAAAGTTAACTGGCACAAGTGCCCTTGCTATTACAGAAAGAGTTCCATTACCTGTGTTAAAGCCCTCCAATCAAGATTAGCTGATCCCAAATAAAAGTGCTTCGCGTCAACTATCCAAAACTTCGTATGTAATACTCCTACAAAATTATAAGTTAAATAAAATAAAGAATACCTATCAAATCCAGATATCTACATGGATAGGAATATACTAGATCAGTCATTCTTCACTATCATTTTGCAATTCAATACAAACTTTTAAATCTATCCAATAATCTTGTGAGCATTTGTTAGCGTATTTAATACTTGCAATGATGATTTGTGCAACTAGCTAACTAGCTAGTTAAATGTTTATTTAAATACGTTCAGATAAAAATCACTGCAGTAAATTTTAGCTTACCACTAGGAAACCAATTCGAAAAATTTAAGCTACGCACTTCGGCCAGTCCCTGATTTTCTAGTGCTTTGGTTTCGTTATTATTTCGTGCATTTTGAACGATCCTCAATTTGATGCCCTTTTCTGCTGCTCCAATCAATGAATTATATATATCAGTACCCTTAATATGGAAAAAAATATTTCCATTATAAAATGCTAGTCTAGCACAATTTATAGAACAAAATTAAAATGTAATATTTCAAATCTAATTTACAATTCTATTGGAACTGTTGGAAAAAATTAAAATCCTCCATATGTATATTAAACCAATTCTTAATTAAAACCGCATATGACGCAGTGGTACGGACAACTGTCCTGATAATATCTAATAAGCGTAAAAACGAACATCTTGGGTCGATGGACCTCTATAACTGCCAGCACTTTCTGGCAGTAAACTCCAGTAAAACGATGCAATATCAATCGACTTTTTAGCAGAACTGATTAATCGTTTCCATATTTCAGTTGTTGAAGGAAAATCTGATTGTTCAAGGTAAGTCATATTTTCCGGTATTGATTCCACAAAATGAAATCTGAAATTGTGCTTTATTTCATAAAGCAATTAGAAGTAATTTTTCAATTTCTAAAAGTTTCAAAGCCATTTAAAGTAAGATATCTCTCAGTTATGTTTGATATAAACCAGCTGCAGTTATACGACCAAAATATCACTAGAACTATCAGCTGAAGCAATTAACTTTTAGTTGTATTAGAACTGCAACTGTATAATCGAATCTTATCCATCCAACTACTTTATCAGATAATATTATATATCTTATCAGAGAGCACCATTTCTTCGCAGTTATCTCCTATGACAATCAGTAATTACAAAAAAGAGTAAGGGAACAAAAAAGGAAAAAAAAAACTAACTCGCAGTTTTGCGGACAGGAATTGTTGGAGTAGAAAAATTCGGATGAGGCTGCCGTGGAATTCGGTAATAAGTAACATTTGCTCGATGCCAAAAAGGAAAACAACTAAACGAAGACATTCAAATTATGTAAAATAAGCATCAAATAAGAAGTACTTGAACAGGCGAACTGTTCCAGAAATAACAAAATTAAAACCTACCCCTCTCCAGTGGACACATCTTCCGGATGTCTTTCGAAACATTATTCCCTTACCGCACGACACATCCAGAAATACAATGGAGTAAATGAACTACTCTACTGCTAATCCATCTTCATATTCAAATTTACAAACTCTGAGAACCGATCATTACGCTTTTTGAGATTTTGAGAAACAGAGACCAAGTATTTGAAGAGAGTTAGAGATTGCTTAGATCATCGCGTGATTGAGAGAGAGTGATAGATTTTAGCGTTTACACTTTCACTTTTGTTATGCATGAAACACGTTTACACCTGAACGTTGTTATATTTACTTTTGTTATACGTGAGATTAGAGCAATGATGAAGAGGTAGATAGGAATTCGAGAGATAGTACTGCACTGAGTAGTACGACAGAAGAGTTAGACAGTTATGACTATCAGCGTTTATAATGAAAAAAGAAATTTAAGATCATTAAATCGAATATTAACACCGAAAATTTCTGCATTAGTGAATAATAAATGTGAAGATAGGTGTGATTTTGAGTAATTTATTCAGGTGACTATTAATTTTACGAAATTATTACTTCTGATGATACTAATTAGCATATTATTAGAGGGGAAATGCTTCGACAGCTAGCTAATTAGCATAGTATTAGTTTAGATAAACAGTTCCAAGATTTCTGTACTATTTTATCTGAATTACGAAATAGAGCAGCCAAAGTTAGCACAATTCAACTGAAATGAAAAATACGAACATACCGGAAATAAAACACCGGCGGACACACCGAAAATCATAGTGACAATAATGATGACTACTACGGCGGTAATGACTTTTATCCACGCGCTTTTCTCCAAAATTTTCTGAAATTCATAACAGGTGAACTTTTGTAGCAGTAACTATAAATAACTTAGTTATTACTAGTAAGGTTAAAAAAGTGTAAGCCTAGGCTTTTCGTATTAATAGCATTAAAAATATCTACTACGGTCTTATTGCATTCATACATCGATAGCTTCAATACTACGTTGTCATATTTGATCTTTACGTGCATACCTTTTCTTAGTGAAATTAATTCAAAATTTTAATCTAATGGAATTGCGCAGTTTGTTCTTCTTTCTGTTTAATTTTATTGAATTAAAAAGAAAACAGCTAAAATTTATCACAGATAGCTATGAAATAAAAAAAAAATTTCAGACAGAAGAAGCGACTGCAATTATTTGTTAAAGTAAATAATACTGCTAGTAAATTCAAATAACTAAATTGAAAAAAAATGATTTAACTAAAAGTTCCAGTGATTTTTGATGGTTTTTGATTCAGTAATTTTTGATTTTGATGCTGATCATTTGACTGATAATGATATTTGTATGTTTTTGTGTAATAATTTCAAGTGCTATTTTGTGTAATAATTTCAAGTGCTATTTATTGCTTCCTTTTTATAATCGTTGTAATGTGCTTCAATTTAGAGATAAGATTTGATAGTGAAACTTAAGAATAGGACTTGATGGCAAAATTATTCCATGAATATAATAAGTAAGTCTTAAGTACTAAGTCTAAATAAATAAGTAAATAAGTAAGTCCTAAGTAGTAAGTCCTATCCATAAATTTAACTCCTCTGTACTTTTCCTACTTTTTTCAGCTAACTTTTAGATTTTATCTAATTACTGATAGTCACTCAATTATCCTTATATAACAATCATTTAACGGTAAAGTAAATAGTACTGCTAATAAATTTAAATAACTAAATTGAAAAAAATGATTTAACTAAAAGTTCCAGTGATTTTTGATGGAAAGGAAAATTCTTAATTCTTTCTGCCATTATCGTTCTTAGCTAAGCTATTCAAAAATTATGATAGCATTCTTTTCTTTCCGCTTTTTTTTAGTTACGATTTCTTCTTTTGCACAGAATTTGTTGAAATAAAATTTGGCGCATATTCATAAAAGACTTTAAATTTGACTAATTACTGATATTTTTATTAGCTATTACTTTCATTTCAGTAAGTAAAAAAGACAAAGGTAAGTGAAAAAATAATGGTAAGCGAAAAAAAAGAAGGAAAAATTAAATTTAGGAAAATATTATTGATAGTATGGGAAGGGGAGTAAGAGCTATGTGGAAATGAATAACTTTAAACAAGTTCTTGGATTTAGCCTTTACAGATGAAATAAGTCATTTTAATATATTTATCCTTTAATAGTAATTTGTTACTTTTCTTTCAGATCTGAAATTACCATGACAACGATGTATTCTTTCTCTCTTCGTTTTCTTTTTTGATATCAGAAAAAGGTAGGATTAAAAATCAGAAAAAGGGAGGATTAAAAAGGTAGGAGCTATAAGAAAATTTAAAAAATTTAAATTACATCTAATTGAAAATATTTCAACTCAGCTCCAACTCGTTAATTCTTGTATCTAAAAAAAAGCAACTAATCTTAAATACAAGCTTAAAATATGTGTTAAAATAAATTTAGTGAGATAAATTAAAAATGTTAAAATTAAAATGATTCTTATTGATATCAAATTGAATAAGGTTTATTATTTTCTTCAGTAAATAACATTAGTTAAAAAGTATTACTAAAGTTTTATCGTTGTGTTTTTTTTTGTTTTCTTTTTTAAAAATTTCAAAAAATTTTCATCATTTACTAACATTGTAATAGTGCAAGCTTAATTGTGAGACGGTATAATTTACGTTGTGGTTTTTCAGCTAACAAGAAGAACAAATGTTCAGAAGCCAAGAATGTAGTCAATTTTTCACTTCAATTTTATCACATTTTAAACGATCTATGTTGTTTTTTTGGGATGGCACAGTGCGTTGGTAAGTGACGTGTTTGATTTTTATAAATGTTCACAGAAAGCAAATTATCATTGTTGCTGATTTGTTTTTTTTTCTGGTAATTTGTTTATGTTTTATGTTTTTTATGAATTAACTAATTAATTATGTCATAGTATTTGTTAAATTAGCATTACGCTATTAGCTAAAGAAAAAAAAATTGCAAGATAAAATTATAGTGAATAACTTTTACTTTAATTTTATCACATTTTAAATAATAACTTTTACTTCAATTTTATCACATTTTAAATAATAACTTTCACTTCAATTTCATCACATTAATGGAAAAAAAACTAAACATTTTCATAATGTTTAGCTATTTTTAATGAAATTTTTTTTTCAAAATTAAAATTATTTTAGAATAAAATAGATGTGAAGTGAACGAAAGCGTTAGTGAACAGTACGATTGAAAGAGTAAGGAGATGAGTGTCTTAGATTCTAATAATTTAAAATAAAAATTTCAAAAAATAGAAAAAATAAAAAAGAAAACTCTACTCCACTCAAAACATTTTTTATTGCTTAACAAAGACTTTATTAGCATAAATTGTATTTAATAAAACTTTCCAATTTTAACTTTTTTTTTAAATCTTTGAAATGTGTGGTATTGGATTATATCAAATTATTATATTTTATCGAAGTAATTTTAATAAGAACATCAAATATTGCGATCCGAAAAAAAGTAAAGGATCACCCACAATCACAATTGTATTAGGTATTTGGAAAGGTACATCAAAAAAAAAGTATTATTTGACGTATAATGAGAACATGACGTATTTTTTTTAAATGATATGAAAATAAACAATAGTAATTCAAGTAATCAGAGATCATTGCATAAGTAACAACTTATAGCAATGAACAAACAATTTTCCAACGTAAGCATAAACTAATAAAAGTCCAAGGAGAGAATAAGGGAAAATTAAATTAATTAAAATTAGCAATATTTCGATAAACTAATAAAATTAGAGTGTGATGATGTAATGGGATAATTTTATTACATTAAAATTTTCCCTTACGATTGCGTTGTAGGAATATTTTAATGGAAAAACTTAAACCATCAAAACATTATGTCAAATTTATTGTGAAAATCAAAAAAAAAAAATCTGTACCTAAAATTACATTTATCGTTTAAATAGGTTCCTAAATCATTTTCTAACACAATCAATTATTGAACTTTAAAACTCATTTAAATGGCGTATTTAATAAAATTTCTCAATTAGGAAATTGGTTTTCCACTGCTAGCTATATGCAAACCATCTTTATCATCCCACAGTAAAAGAGT
Source organism: Litomosoides brasiliensis (assembly GCA_013365375.1). Lineage (NCBI taxonomy): Eukaryota > Metazoa > Nematoda > Chromadorea > Rhabditida > Onchocercidae > Litomosoides > Litomosoides brasiliensis. The sequence goes on along the minus strand of JABVXW010000455.1, from coordinate 11,894 downwards.
TTCATCAGGTAGTTGTGGATGAGCTATTCGGAATGCACCTTGTCGTGGCTTACTTTGATTTAACGATAATCGCTTCAACAGTTCATCAATATCAATGTGTTCGGAACCCACACAAACATTCAGAATCCAACGTGTATCAGTTTGTTTCCATTTCTGAAATTAAAAAAGAAAAAAATCAAAATTTTCTACTTGTAAAATTAAAAAAAAATTTTTGAAATTAATAAAATCTATTAAAAATACAAGAAAACAACAATGTAGACATCTATTCGAATAAAGGCAATTAATAATATCGTAAACAAAATTTTAAAAAAAAGAAGTTTTTTTTCTTCGATCATCAAATTATGTCGATTTTGTACAAAAAAAAGAAACATCATTTTTGTGAATTTTGATTTATTGAATAAATTAAATTTTATTTCAAAAAAAAAATTTTTTTCCTATTATATCTAATTTATTTTGATTTAATTAATTTAATTTGTTTAAAGTAACTAAAATATTTGTTACTTTCAAGAACTAACAGACAGAAATGAACACAAAAAACATCACTTTTTTTTGTACGTCCAAAAAGAAATCACTAATTACTTTTTTTTACTAATTACTAATCACTTTTACTAATAACGTGTTTTTTTTTGTAAAAAAAAATTACCAATTATGTCTAACAAAAAAAAACTATTAATTACAAACTTCAATAGCTCGACAGAATCCATTTATGGTAATTGAACTGTTGTCTATTCGAAGGATAGTTTCCTTCCGAGTTTTACATTCCAAAAAATCAGCCAAGAATTGATCATCACCAATGATCGTCTGAGGTGTAAGTGCAAAAACACTCAAAAAGCTAAGATTGAGAAATTCCGAGAGGAATTGTCGTGAGTTATTTATATGGCCACAATTACCACGTAACCAAATAAGTGATAATTTTTGACATTCAATTAATTGAAGAAATTGATGAAACCTGAAATTTTCTACTAGAAATTGAAGGTAAAATCTTTCCTTTTTTTTTCTAAAATTTTTGCCAAAAATTGAAAGTAAAAAAAAATTTAGCAAGTTGTTTGTGACTTTAAATTATGTACAATGATGATATTTTTTAAATTATATAAAGTAATTTTGTGTTCATAAAATTTTTTATTTATAATTTATTTTTTTATTTTTAATAAGATCATCACGTCCTTTAGCATTTAATTCAGATTGCAAATTAAATAATGTGTACAAGTTATTTAGTTCATCAAATTAAAAAAAAATTTCAATTATATAAAGTAATTTTGTGTTCGTAAAATTTCCAAAAAAAAAATCAATTTTGTACAAGTTATTTAGTTCATAATTTCTCTATTAGAATAGAAGTGTAAAATTAAATGTACTATGCATTCAAGGTTACAGTAACTAGTCACCTATAATTCTGATAAAGTGTTAGATGAAAGAAAAAAGAAAGATGGAATTTATTTTTAAATAATACTTTCGATTGCAAAAAGAAATTAGCATACAGCAATCATTCCCCATTAAAATTTCAAAAAATAATAATAACTAACTTTTTTGGTGATACATAATTTAACTTGCACATGCTTATTTCCACTTTTTTACAACGTATTTTGCTTGATCCAAAAGCTTCCACAAGACGATCAACAAAATGATCCGTAAAACGCATTTCAGTTAATCGTAGGAAATGAATATCTGCTTCACGAAAATATTTCGCTATACGTTCGCATAACAATTGTGATGGTGTATGTTCACGTCGTTTTCGCTCATCGTGATCCTAGAAGTTGCTGATGAGCACTTAATTAAGTCAACAAGCATATGTACTATAACGTAGAACGGTTATAAAATTAATCTCGAAAGATCCAAGTATTAAAAATATTATCATATCGTTTCATAGCAAATTTAATTGATAGGAGTAAAATATGCAAATCATTTATATTACTATAATTACATGTTTAATAATTTGTAAATATTTCTATTAAGTAACGTGATAATATGCATAAATGGACGATTGAAATTGCTATTATTATATAATTTCAAAAATTCTCTCTTTCCTTCACATCTACTTTAACAATAAAATTGAACTTTCATTTAGTAATACATAATTGTCTAAAGTATAAATATTGTCATATCATGTAACTATGTTTTTTATTCTTACGTTTTTTTTTCAGATATGTTATATTAACGTGGAAAGTTTTACTATCGTTATCATATGTTGATAGATTCATACATTTAAATTTAAATCAAATTTCAAAAATAGAACGAATTCAACCCCAACTAGTATCATGAATATCGTCGATTCTAATTTTTTTTTTTTGGAAAAGATCATAAAATTGAATACTTCCCTTTCAAGATAAATTTAAACAGTAAATGACGTGTAATATAAAGATGCAAATAATTTCAATTACTTATTTATTCTTTCAACAATAAATCACTCTTATAAATTGTTGCATAAAGATCAACAGGGAATGTATGAAATACTTTTGCATCAACACTTTATGCAACGATTTTCATTTGTGCTATCAGATGGAATTGTTATGTGATCGTACCTCTCTTGTATGTTTGATTGAAAGAAAAATGAAAGTTAAAAATACTAACCTCCGTATGCCAATTACTGCTATTTGATATGTTTGGCAGTAGGACTGGAAGGTAAGAATTAGGTGAAGAAGGCTGTCCCACATAAATAAGCAGATGAGGTAATTTTGCTGCAGATCGTTGTTGCTGTTCATCATTACTATCAAGTGTTGTTAGTGTTCTCGTACGTCGTCGTTTCCCAAGGCCAAAGAACGGACGATTTGTATTATGCTCACAAAATATCCAACTTTTTAACAAATTTGAACAGCTAAAAAATTTGAAAATTTAAATTTCAATGCAATAATTTAAAATATTTTTTTTTGAGGAATTAACCTTAAGAAAATATCATTTTATTTCCTTAAAATTATTATTATTTTTAGGGAAGCTATGTTTGATACATTTGAGGTTAATATAAATTTTAATTATACTAAGCAAATCAATAATCTAAACCTACTCAATCATATCAAACTAATAATTCTCTATTAAATTGAATTTACCCACTCTCTATGTTACAATCTTCATTTCTCATCATTTCTACTATTTCTATTTCTATTTTAAAAAATTTTCAATTAAATTATTTATTAATTAAAAATTTGAAAATGTTGCTCTACAATTAACTTACATCAATGATGCGTGTATGTATGTATTAGTAAACAGCTGTTTAGGAATACCGTATGGATGAATAGCTAGTAAGCTACGTGCTATCGTATGCGCTACCTTTTTACTTGTAGTAACAACTACCACTCAATCTCAATCGTACTATTTTATTCACACAGTTAAAATTAGCACAGTTGTTTCGAAAGGTTATAAATTAGATTTGTTCAACACTCCTTGATCACTCTTATCAGCCTTCCTCCTCCTCTCTCCCACATTTCAGTAAAAATCTATACTTTTCTACAAGATTAATTATACAAAATGTCACTTAAGCTAACAACTAGCAATTTATCCGATATATTAGCAAACAATGGAAATTAAATTTGACATTATTTACAGAAACTTTAAGTTGAATGTTGGCGAATATCTTTGTTAAGTTATAAATGGAACAAAGGAATTTGTAGTGAGTAGCCCATCCCATACAACGACAGAGCAATCTAATAGCATTGTAAAAATTTTTATCCTAATAATCAATTATCGAAATAGCCTATTTGTACAAAGAGCACATATAAGACTACCTGAAATTTAAACTAACTACTAATTAATTTTCAGATCATTTTATTTCGGAAATTTTCAGAATTCATATGCTTCAATCTATCATACTGCAGTGAAGTTCGAAGTTCCAGATTTTTTGCATACGTTTGATCTATCTAAAACTAATGCTTAGATTGTAGTATAATTTGTTTAACTGCTTATCACAGTCTAATTTTCAAGAAGCAAAAGTCATCTAGTAAATTTACTCCAAAAATCATATCTTCTTAATTCATCAATTTAATTAAAATTTTATAAAACATAACATAAAATATACTTTAAAGTTAGAATAAATCGGCATTTGTATTCTCGAAGTTCGAGCATCTGAACAAGATGTTTTCGGAGCGAATGGCTATTACGATCGATCATTTCCTTCCATCTTTTGCAAACAAATCGACAGTTATCGAGATCGTATCGTGGCAAATGTTTCAGTATATGTAGATGTATTTCAGGCGGTAACGATGATATTGCGAATGCTGTTCCGGCTTCTTCATCATCCTGTTTCAAGAGATATTTGTAAAATTTGTAATCGAATTGGCTTTTTTTTCATTTGAATTTCTTAATTAGTCAAATTAAATTTTTTTTCTTTTTCTTAAGAATCTATCCTAATTTCATTAGGAATATTTTTTATGATAATCAATTAACAGTTAATTTATTCACAGGAGTAACCTTAAAATTTTCTTAGGTAATAATGAGTAAATTGAGAAATAGGTTCTTTTTTTTCAAAGAAAAAAAAATCATCATTCATCATCAGTGGTAATTTCTACGGAGTACACTTTGCTTTTTTTTTTGTTTGCGCAAAATATCCTACCTGCACATACCTGATGATAGTCAAATGAGGTTGAAGATACACGTTGACTCGTGCAGCATGATCGTAGTAGAAGAGTGGTTGCGGTTGCTACTTTAACCACTGTTTGCGAAGCTTGCATAATTGATGTTGTAGAGGATGATGAAATTGTCGTTGTCGTTGCATACGATGTTGATGGCATCTGAAACAAAGAGAACGTTTTCAAATTTATATCAATAAATATTTGAAAATGTTAAGTTAACCTTAAGAAATAGCAATTTAATTTCATAAATACTTATTTTCTAAGTAGAAGAATTTTTCAGTTTTACCTAACCTATGCCTTTTACTTTAAGGTCAATGAAATGTCAAAATAGGTCATCATCACCTTCGAATTCATTGCTATCATTTCTAATTTGTCACACTTCAAATTTATGCAATTAAAATTAAATTAGTCTTATTATGTTCATAGGTAATGAATTTTTAACTTACCGAATTTTACAATGTTTCTAGTAATAGTAAACTTTTAATCTGTAACTCCTGATATTCATGCAAATGAACTATCCACATTGTGACAATTAAGATTTTAGTTTTTTTTTAGCATAAAAATAAGACATAAAGCAGTGAAGTAAAATAAGTTCAAAATTATAGAGATGAAATAGGTTGTCAGGCTAGTAAAATTTTTGCTTTTCATAAATTATCATACACCTAAAATTCTCCTGAAATTTCGACTACCAAAGATAGAGCATGCAAAAATAGGACTAAAATACAAGAATACATTTAAGAGTTGAGAGAGAATTTATAATAGAATTGACTGAAGAAGTAAAATTCAATTGAAAAAAATAGATGAGATAAGATAAAGTTGTTAATCCATACCAAAATAGCCAAAATTAACAATCTAAGAGTATTCAGGAAAAATAAACAAACAAAACAAAAAGGCTGATATATCTGATAAAAACCATAGTGAAATTTTAAATTTTAAATATAAAAACGAATGAATTATCACAATTGTTGAGAAATTAATTTCAAAAATTAAAAAAAAATAAAAATCAAAAAGCAATTGTACCTGTTCAGCGCAAACGTCCGCTGCCATCTGAATTTAAAAAATCAACGCCACATGAAGCAATATATACATATGTATATATATCCCTTCACTGTATACTTGGTAAATAGATCAAAGAGAGGAGCAGCTGAAGAATGATTTTGGCAGTGTGAAATTTCGATAATATAATAGCTTTGCAATTGTAATAACAGTAATGATAATGATGATAACGGTGATGCTAATGATATAAGCGCTAGATGATTATGATAATGATAGATTAATTGTAAATTTTATCTTGTGAATTTATTTTTAAATTTAAATTTATGAATTTTATTTTGTAAAATCAATAAAATTGTGAATTTTTTATTTTTCGCTTACTAAATAAATGAGCAAAATAATGATTTAATTCTTCAAATTTTAAAAATTACTAAATGAATCCTGAAAAGAAAGCTTTTATTATTGATGAAAGAGATGTTAAAAAAAATTTTTTTTTTGTCTTTCATAATATAATAATAGCAACAATATTATAATATTTTTGCAATTATATCAAGCAACTTTTTTGCTTTTTTTTTAACATTTGAAAGAAGCAAAAATAAAAATTAATTTAAATAATTGTTAAAAAACAATTGATAATTTAAAGAACCAAAAAAAGAAAATTAAATATAACAAAATTAAATAACAAAATTAAAATTAAATATCAAAGATTGTAAGTATTAATTAATACGATAAATTACGGTAGCAATTAACAATGATGTGATAATTTTAAAGAACAAAAAAAGAAAATTAAATATCAAAGATTGTAAGTATTAATTAATACGATAAATTACGATAGCAATTAACAATGATAATGATATTATCAATTTCTCTCACACAAAAACAACTGAATTAAAAACGAATAAATAAAAATATGCACAAAATTATGAAGAAAAAAAAACAGAAAAAAAAAGATTTGAAAGGTTTCGCTTTGTTCAAAATTCATCTCAATGAAAATGAAAAGTTAAGTTGATGAAAAGGATATGAACCAATCAATTCGAATCAAAACTACTCATTTAATGCTCTCTTCAACAACGATCACAAATGCAGCACAATTTTTTTTTTTGCGAAATGTGAAAAGCACAACATTTCCGAAAACATTTCTCACCCTTTCTCTCTCTCTCTCTCTCTCTCTCTCTCTTTCTTTTTTTTCCTTTCTCTTTTACCGGATGCACAACTGCCAATTGGACGAGAGATTTTTATGACAATCAAAAAATAACAACATACCGTCTCCAGCAGGAAATATATATATACATATTAATGTGAACATCATAAATTTCAGAACGATGTGATTATCGGAAAAGAGAAGGAGTACGGTATGAAATGATTTGTAATGCAAAGAAATTACCGCCTTCAATAGCAGTTCGTTTAAAAATAAAATTTAATTTTGGTATTTTAAAATTGAATTGAATTGATGTAAAAGAATGAAAAGGAATGGAATGTGAAGTGAAAAGAGTTTAGTTATAAAACAACAAAAAAAAATTAAGAGTGATTGATTTAGTTATAAAAAACAAATTATGTTAAAATATTTACAAGAAGCATGCATATTAGAGAGAATTTGAAAAAAAAAATTCAGTATAAATTTAAAAGAAGAAATAATATTCAATTCAATTTTAATAACTAAATCAATTACTCTTTAAAAAAGAAATAGTCTATTGAAGACATACATATATATGTGTGTGTATATGCATGTGTGTGTGTGTGTGTGTGAAAAATTAAATTTATTAAAAAATGTTCAACTAAAGTAAAATATCTTATAAATTGTGAAAATAAAAATGAAATAAATATTTATACAAATTTATTTCACAGCATTTTTCACATTGTACACTTTTACAGCAATTATTGTGGAAAAAAGTGCAATTGTTCGTATGCCTTTTTCTTCCTCCCAAAAAAAAAACTTGAAATTTTACAATTTTTTATTTTTTATTTAAATAAAGTGGACGAAAGAATGACATATTATCGGAGAAATGTGGGGATATGTTAAAAAGCGTGAAAGTTAACAAATAAAATAAAAATAAATTTTGAGCTAATAATTAATTTTAAAAAACAAAAAAAAGAAATTGTTAAATGAATTAATTTTAAATAAAAATTTATCATGCAACAAATAAAAGATTATATACAACAGGAAAAAAATTACATAAAATTTGCTCAAGAATATTTTCATAAATGAAATATCGATCTATGCTGTAATATCAAAGATTAAATTGTTTTAAAAAATAGTTGTAAAATATCAAAGATTAAATTGTTTTAAATTTTAAAATTGAATTTACTTGAAAGTACAACTCAGTAACTAATTTCTTCTCTCCTCCTTCATGAAAAGCTTAAATATGTTGTTGGTGTAAGTGAGAGAAATATCCGAATGATTCACGCAATAAATCATTTTCACAAACGGATTGTGAACGTTACGTTAACAGAGATTGATAAAGATGACCTTTGTTTTAGCGTCACCGTATTAAATAATGTTGTCAACTCATCTCAACAAAAATGTCACCAATGATCGGCTTAAGCATACATGTTCCAATCGTCCTTTACAATAATCATAACACGTTTTTTTTTGTATGAATAATTCAAATTTAATTTTAAATGTAAATGTTGATAATTGACATTTCTCTTTTCAAACAAATAGTTTAATGAATTTTAGAAATTATTGTTTGACAAATTTTAGCAACAGATTTCTTAGCTTACAAAATGAGAAATTTGATTTTCTTCGCTTTTCTGTTCAATATTTTAGACAAGAGAGAGAGAGAGAGATAGACAGGGACAGAGAAAAAAAAAGTCTTCATTGGAAAATACTGAATTCTTTCACACTTTTGTGGTATGATCTCTTCTAGAAAATATTAAATTTGACGTATGAATTTTAATATCATTTAATAAACTGTATTATTAATTAGTTGTTTGATTCAATTTTAAAAGTGTTAAATTAATTTTCATAAATTACGGTAATCAGAGACTTAAAGAGAGTAAATTTTGAAAGATTGAAGTAAGAAAGGTTCATTTCTGCTCAGTTCACTCCTTACAGGAACGCATCAAATAAGTAATACGTATTTTTTTTTCTTATTTCAAAGTAATAAGTAATAAGTATAAGTATATTCTCGTCTATTAATTTAGTGCATTTCAGCTTACCGAAAAATTCTTTTAATAAATTTGAAATTCGCTATTTACCTAATAAAATATTTAATGATATGATGCGGGCAATACTTAATGTATTTTTTCTTCTTTTATTCTTTAACTTCAAATTTTCAAAGTGATTGAATGTTTTAGAAGGTTTTTGACAGTTCCACGTACGCTACTAATTGATTCTGACTGATCAAATTATCTGAATTGATTACGACAAAATAGACGAATAAATTAAGTTATCTAGAAAGAAAGAACAAAAGAATGGGATTAAAAAACAAAATTTTAATGAACAAAAAAACTAATTGCAATAAGTGATACCTGACAACTTAACTTATTACTTGTTAGTTTGATCAGGATAGAAGAAATAAATTATAACTTCAAAAATATATCAAGTATTTAATGAATGTTAAGTTAAAATTACGCATCAAAATTTAACATCAATTTTAGTCATTTTATTATCTATTATATTATTATGTATTTTGATTTAAATCAATATTTCATTTCGCACATACCGAGTAAAAATTTAATAATTTCATCTATTCGATTAGATTTATAATTTATAAAATGGGTACTGTACGTTGACAGTGGAAATAAAATTAGAATATTTATGATTTGTCAAAACTGTTAAATATCATCTCAAATATATTTCAAAATTAAAATGTATTTTTATTTAAATCAATATTTCATTTCGTATATACTGAGTAAAAATCTAATAATTTCCTCTATTCAATTAGATTATTATACTGATGATAATTGTGATATTGGTCAAATTAATTGTAAGAAAATCTTTAGCAAAAAAAAATTACTACAACAATAACAACAACAACAACAACAACAACAACAACAACAACAACAACAACTACTACTACTACTACTACTGCTATTACTACTACTACTACTATACTCATTTCAACTCCAATAACCAAACTACTGTTGGACAGGTACGAACTGTTCAGGTACAAACATATAAATACACACACACACACACACACACACACACACACACACACACACACACACACACGTATAACATCTGTCAGCATTATTAGAAGCAGCTGATAGATGCTCCGCCTTACCTCATTGAAACAGTCCAATGAATGAGAAAGTGAAAGGTGGAGTTTTGCGAGAGGCCTTTTTCTCGACAGGTAAACAAAATACATTCCTTCTAATCCTTTACGTGCCTAAAATGATTAACCTTATTAGTGTTAAAGTTTTGTGGTTTTTTTTGGACTAAATTAATATGTTCAACTTTTTAACTCTTTTTTAATTAAATTTAATTTTTGATTTTAAATCATTTTGATAAAAAAAATTTTTATTATTCATTGTTTATTAATTACTAGCACTTTTTGTTTCTTACTTATTCATTGCTATAGACTGTTATTTTTAACGGAAAAAACAGGAAAGATTTTTGTTTACCATAAAACAACAATTTATAAAATATTATTTAAAGATTATTAATAACATTTATCAAATAAATGAAAAAAATTAAAATTTTAAAGATTGGATTTTTTGAAAATAAGAAAAATATTCTGTTTATCAATTTAATTTAATTCAAGTAAATGTTATTTTTAATTAAATTTAGTTCTTGATTTTTTTTTGTTTACATTGCTACCTTGAATAATCAAATAAAGCATTATTAAAAATCAATAATCATAATTTTAACAAGAAATTTTAAATCTATTGCTATTCAGGTGTAGTATACATGTTTGTTATTTATAACTTTTTTGACAATTTAAATATTAGCAATATTTTAAATTATAAAAAAAATTAAAAATTAATAAAAAAAATTAGTATAATTTAGATAATAATGAAATATTGATGTGTTTTATCTTATTGTTCCGTTCATCATCATCTATTGCTGTTCAGGTGTAGCATACATCCAGGTGTATAATAATGATATGTAACTCACAGGAAGATATGGGAAAGTAAAATGTACTTCAAAAGGACGTACATCACTCTCTCTCTCTCTCTCTCATTACTTTCACTATGGTAGAGTGTACTTAACATGTTGCTAGACATGTACATAAGTGGTGGATAAGTATTAATATCCGATTTACTAGCACTTTCTCTGACCGTTATTGTCGACCTGTTCGTTGTAAAGGCCTTACTCGTCAAAAGTTTCCCCATCCTGTTATTTCTGATATAATTTAATGGTTGTGAAAAAATTTCCTAAAATAAATCCCATCGCATAAAATTCTTAACAATTAATTAATTACAAAAATTTTATGCAAAAATAGCAGAAAATGATATAAATTGATAGTATTTGATATATAATGTGTTGAAGTTTTCTTCTTTTTTAACCTTTTTTTTTCAGCTATAGTCAGTAATTATTCAATCAATTAATTAATTAATTAGTTTATTAACGATTCAGTTATAATCGATACTGTGCCCTTTTTTTTTTAAAAATTTTTAGAGTGAAAATTAAAAGCATACGTGACAGTTAGTTGCATTTTAGCATTTTTTATTGACCGGATAACAATGAAAACAGGATTACTGTAAACAGTTAAGGTGGAAATTTTATGAAATTTTAGAGTTCGTATAATTTTTCAAATTTTGCTGATCATAGAGGAATCTTGGAGTCTAATAGCTTTTATGTGAATGAAGAGAAAATGATGAAAAGCAGCAGCAGGAAAAAAAATGGGAAGCTCAGAGTAAATATTACTACAGGTGTACAAACACAATAGCCTCACCTCTTCAAAACTGACATCCCTTCATTTTGTTGATTTCGAAAAAAAAGAAAAAAAACTACTTCATATTTTATAAGTGAAATTTCGATTCTCTTAGAGAAAGAGGTAAACTGTCGACATTTCTTGTTTTTTTTTCTTCTGAACCGACGGAAAAATAAAATATATTTGATAAGATCCTTTTGCTAAATGTCAACCGAGAAATTTTTGAACAATAATAGTAATAATTAATAATAATATTAATATAATAATGATAATAATAATAATAATAATAATAATAATAATAATAATAATAACAATAATAATAATAATAAACAATAATAATAATAATAATAATAATAATAATAATAATAATAATAATAATAATTAATAATAATAATAATAATAATAATAATAATAATAATAACAATAATAATAATAATAATAATAATAACAATAATAATAACAATAATAATAACAATAATAATAATAATAATAATAATAATAATAATAATAATAATAATAATAA
>JABVXW010000454.1:0-38601 GCA_013365375.1 Litomosoides brasiliensis | reverse complement strand
AATAATAATAATAATAATAATAATAATAATAATAATAATAATAATAATAATAATAATAATAATAATAATAATAATAATAATAATAATAATAATAATAATGATTTTTACAATTTTATCGCATATTCTCCGACAGTATTCATTTCTCTGCAGTTTCTCTTTTAATAATTTTCACATTTAATCGTCAATTTTCACTTGTTATATCTACGATTGTTGCATGTTAATAGATTGAAGTGAAATGATATTTAGTTATGATTTATTACGATATTTCTAACATTACAGTATGATTTATTACGATATTTCCAACATTACAGTATTCCCACTTATACAGTAACAGTATTGTTTGCTTTTCATTCGCATTTTATTTATATTTTTTGAAGGATTGGATAGAATTGGAGAATGAAATGAAATGATATGAATGATTTTTAGGGAAAGAGAAATAGCATTTCATCGACTACGGATACTACGGTGAGATTTTATACATTTCATAGCGCGTCGTACAGTCTGTGTATTCGTTAGAATGAATTGAACGGATATTGAAGGTGTATGTCTACGTATGTGGAGAGACTTGTAGTTTGGTTTTTTTCTTTCTTTTTGTTGCTGTTTTCTCTCTTATCAGTACTCTTAGTATTATTATTATTATCAGCATTATTAGTATTATTATAATTATTATTATCAGCAGTATGTTGCGATAAAGTTCATAATCATTTCCATGTTTTAAACTATTTATTTATGATTTGTCTTGCTTTGTGCAGGAAAATTAGCGGTTAAATGGATGCATAAAATGCGGAAACGATGGGCAATCGAGAATCATCAGCGTTTGCTTCTTCTTCCACTTCATTAATTAGCTTTGATGAAGCTCGAAATTTATGTTAGTTTATGAGTGTTTTTGTCTCTTTTTGTTTTTTAAGAAAGAGTTTAATTTTAAATAATAATTTCGCACTGATCTTTACAAGTCATACAATTGTTTCATTATGGATATTTATGAAGTCCTTTTTTTTTTCGTTTTACAAGTTTTATGCGATTTTTTTTTAAACAACTTTGACCATTATGTTTGAAACAACCTTGACCTTTATTCCAAAACATTCCATATTTTGGAATACAAAACATGGTGGTCGAGCAGTTCATGCTGAAGTTATTATTTTTTATGAAATGGTACTCGGCATAAAAATGTTGGATTTGCAAAATTTTTAGTGTATTTGATTGAATATAAGTTTTTTTTAATGCAGGTCTAATTTTACTGTGAGATTTCTTAGGAACAAAAATAAAACTTAAAAATAAAACTTTGCTGTAGTAAGCGGAGATGAATTGAACCGGTTGGAAACGGCATGGGATGGTCGAGATTTGATTACGGAAGATGAATTTTTCACTGATGTCCTTTGTCATCCGGGGATTCCATCTACCATGCGTACACGTATTTTTGCCAAGTTTTGTCAGGGATCATCTAAACTGTCATTTCAATGTTTTGTCATTGGAATTGTCTTGCTGACAAAAGCGGATAAGGATACCCGACTTGGTATACTGTCTTTCGCTATTTTGCAGTTACTAATAGCAAATGATTTTCAGTTTATTGCGATTAATTCTCCAAAAATATTCCAAATATCCAAATATATTTTCCGATCTGAGCTAAGAATTTAATTCCAGTGACTGGATTATAAGAGAGAGACTCACTGCAAACAAAATATTTCAGAATTTTTGAGCAATGAACATGAGTTGGAACGATGGATTGAACAGCCGCCTCAGCTGACATCTCGCCATTCGGAAATCCATTATAATTTCTATCAAGTACTGGCAGGTGTTACACATCGTAAGTTTTGATGCATTTTTTGTTCGAATTTCAGTTTGGAAAATTAGTTGGCTAACTGCGAAGTGTTTCCGGTTTAAGATTCAAGCACTAAGTTTTGAAATTTTATTATAAAATTTTTCTTAGATTTTGCAAACATATTATAATGATAGTCAGGTAGTCCTTTTTTCCTCATTTTTGCTTTTTTGTTTCTCACTTTTTCTTTACTTTTTTATTCCTTTGAAAACACTCTTAGGTTTTGTAGGTTTTGGCAAGCATCCATACATACTCATAAACTTTTGTTGGATACATATATTGTAAACATTAGCATCATATCAACATCCTAAAGTACACAGATTGCATATTTATATATGGTTTACACGGCTTTTTATGCTCATTAAAATAAATGTCGTTAAAATTGAATGTAAATTTATTTGCTTGGTGATTATGCAAAGTCATATGCATATATCGACTTCAGTTTTTTGAAACTTCAGTCGATGAACGAGAAGTTGAAGAGCTGGAAAAAGTGTTTGGTTCGATCAACGATACCAAATTATGCAAACTTACTAGAAATGGTTTCGGTGCATTGGTTGGCGGTGCTATTGCGGATCATTTCATTAATGGCTTGTTTCGAGCATTTGATGAAAATGACGATGGATTGGTGGATTTCAAAGAACTCGTCTGTGGTCTTTCTGCTTCCTGTCGTGGACCACACACTGCTCGCCTTAATTGTTAATTAATTTGTGTTTTTGTTCAGTATATTTCTTTGTGCATCTTAACTGTGAGTGGAGATTTTTAAGCGCTAATTTAAAAAAAAATTTTTCGAAAGTAGTATGCGAAAAATTTGATATTAATATTATTTCAGTTGTTGCTCAACTTTTCGACTCAGATAGTGATGGTTATTTATCAGAAGAAGATATTCATTCCCTTTATGCGCGTTTGAATCTCGTAGGTGCTTTCTCTATTCGCAGAAATCCAAGTATTATTTTATTCATTCCTTGCAATTTTTCTTCATATTGGCTATGATTTTGTCACATTCATTATGACAGTTAAATTTTATATACTTAGGACTTGCTTTCCTACCCGTTCATTTTATTATTGCCTTGTAGAACAAAACACTGCAAACTATACATACGGATGAACTGGGTCGTGCATCTCTGACAGATTTTGTTTGTTGGGCAAACGAAACAAAATGTGTGGACGATTTACTTGAAATAATTGTTCAGGTTATTTAAAATTTCCGGCTTTTTGTTGTTATAATCAAACTATTCATCGCGAAAAATTTATTCCAAATTTTTAGCTTGGACATATTTGTTTGGGATTGCATCCAAGTTCTGCAGAGGTTGAACTGACGGTTGTATGGTGAGCTCTTAAATTGTTCATGGAAATTTTTAAAAAAAGTTAAAAATTAAACTTGGATATGATTATGGTGTGGAGTTTTAAATGTGCTGTATTAGAAGGTTTTTTCTCTTAATATTTACAGTGAGTTTTATTTTCAGTGAATCTTCAAATATAAAGATCTCATGAAATGCACCAGATTTAAATTATTTCATTTGTAGTGGGTTCAAGCAGCGCGTGCAATTGGATGCATTCACCGAGTGGAATATAGTTTCATCAGAATGGTGGCGACATTGGGTACATGCTTTGATGTCAAACTCCAAAGTGCCTGCCATCAATAATGCTTCGATTATTACTGTTAAACAGAGAAATGATTGGTCTTATAAGGTCCTTTTTCATTCTTCTTTTAATGACGAATTTTTACGCTTAATATGATAAAAATTAAGGGATAAATAAATATGAAGAAATTTGAAGGGATAAATTGCATTTCCATTGCACATTTCATAATCAGATTTGTTAGTGTTTTTCATCGCAAGACTGTTGATTCTCGCTTTCTTGTTTGCTCCATTTCACCATTTTTAGGTTCCATCTTTATCAAACGAAGGTGCTCCTTTAGGACAGAACTTGGTGCTAAACAAGGATTTCGAAGCTTTAGCACCTTGTCTCTGGAAAGCATTGTTACGTTGGCACGGAAGTGCTGCCCGTGAGGGTATTTCGCTTCAGCGACGTGTTCTTCCAGCAAGAATTATAAATCCTACAGGAGCAAATCCTACGGAATCTGTTATCGAGCTATATCCTCTGACGTTATTGATTTTAAGGCATGGCACCGCATCTGGAGGCTGGTTACATTCTGCTTTCGGTTTGTGCTAATTTCGGTTTTTTTAATCCATTTTTATTGACCCCGTCGAAAGGTGCAAGAAAAATTTTAACGAATAAAGTAAATTTGAAGTACTGATGACCATTATTTCATTGCGATATTGAGTTTATTTTCTTTCTGTTGAAGATTTTAGTAAAGTACTCAACAAAAAGAATTGTCCATATAAATTTTTGTAAAGTGGAAAATTGAATTTCTGGAATTTTTGCATTGCAGAATGGAATAAAGAATCCTCTCTTCGCAGATTGCCGTGGTGTGTAGTTTCTGAATCACGTATTTGCACTGTCGAGGAATTGCTTGAACATCTGGCTCGTCAACTACACATAAGTGATGTCGAATCAGCTCGTTTATGGGCTGTTGAAGTCGATGGTTCACCGTGCAAGCGGTTACTTGACAATTATTCAGTTACTCTTAATGATCTCAAAATTCAGCGAAGCGCACAAGTACGCTACTCTATGTCCCTTGGATAAACTTTTCATCAACTTGTTTTATTTGACTTTGGTAGCATGATAATAAGGTGGGCAGTAATGCATTATATCTTTAAATAATACAGTAATCGTTCCGGCTAGCTTAGCGGGCAGCGAACAAGGTAATTTGATGAAAATAGGATAGCAGGAGCATGGGGAGATCACACTTGTTACAGAAACAGGAATGACTAGGTAATAACACAGCCGTTAGTAAGGGCCACAAAATTCAGGATAAGCAGTTTTATTGCGTTATTTGTTGTGCTATTTTTCCTAAATGAATTTACAGTTACTTCTGGAATTACGGAACGCTGATATGAGTTGGCCGGAAGAAGTTAGCTGTTTAGAAAGCAGTAATGCTGAAGGTTATACTGCGGACAATTCGGATTCATATATCCCTGGCATCACTGGCTTGTATAATATGGGTAACACCTGCTACATGAATAGTGCTCTGCAGTGTCTCAGTAATACACGACCGCTCACAAATTATTTCCTCGAAGGCCGATACAAAGATGATATGAAGGGGTTAGTGTCTTTTAATTTTATTTAGTAGATGTGATTACTATGACACATTTATTTGTATTTTTTGAAGGGTAAAATCAAAAGGGATGGTAGCTACGGAATATGCGAACGTTGTGAAAGAGTTATGGTCCGGTAAAAAACGTAATATTGCACCTATTAAACTACGTGTAAGGATTTCTTTGTTCTTGAGCCTTTTGAAATGGAGTGGTCAAACATTGGTTTCCCAATAACTATCATTTGTCTTTTAAGCTTTCATCCCTTATTCACTATTCTTTTACTGATATGGAACATACAAATATCCCTCAGATGTCCTGTTTCTCTTTTATTTTATTAATTAATATATTACTTTCGTGTTGTCAAAATAAGCTTTTCTTGACCTCTCCATTGGTTTTTTTTTTAAATAGAAGATTTACTGTTCTAATGCATTAGTTCCTTCTTTTTTTACATTCCATTTATTCAGTGAGATTTATCGCTGGGCAGAATTCACGTTATTCTCTCCAGTTAATTCAGTTTCTTTTTAAATACAAAAAAGATGCTAGAAGGATAAGTATTTTAAAATTAATAGTGACTGTTTCCCAGGAAGCGATTAGATGTGCTGGTTCAATGTTTGCTGAACGATCACAACATGACTGTCAAGAGTTTTTATCCATTTTGCTGGATTTACTGCATGAAGATTTGAATCAGATTGAAAGCAAACCATTCATCGAACTCAGCGACAGTGATGGCCGTCCGGATTCTGTTGTCGCCAAGGAGGTATTTTGGTTCATTTTTAAATGCTGTATTTTTCTTGGAATGAGTTACGTAAAAAACACTGAAGGGTTAATGGTGATTGTTACAATTAATGATAGGGTTTGATTATATTTGTTTTCATTCCAAAGTAGCACATACATTTCCAACTCTTTTCCAGATGAAATGATATCATACTTTTCAGGCTTGGGATGCACACTTAAAGCGAGACAAAAGTATCATTGTTTATTTGTTTACTGGACAATTGCGTTCAACTCTTACTTGCTTAAATTGTAATGCCATATCATGCAGGTGAGGTCCTTCAATATTACAATTTTGTTCAAAAAAAACTCCAAAAACTAGTTATTTTAGAAACTCCGGAAACTAGACATTTCAGATTTGATGCCTTCACTTGCTTGCAACTACCCATACCTATTGATCACCTGCTGCTTGTACCGGTTGTTGGTACGTCTTTCTCTGCTTCATTGGTTATGTATTATTTTCTTTAATATTGTATATTAAGCATACTTATAATAGTGTATTCCATTGTTTATTGCAGTGGTGAAGCGTGACGGACAAATTCCCACACGCTATGCATTCCGTCTAAGTTACGACACCACAATCGGCATATTTGAAAAGAAGCTAGCAGAAGCTTCCAATTTACTCCCTAACTCGTTTCAAATTCTTTGTTTGAATCGTGCAGGCCAGTTGATGGTATTTGTTATATTCTGTCATTTTAAGTTTTTTTATTATAGTGTTTGCGTATACTTTTATTTGCTATTTTATCCTTAACTTTCTAATTTCTCTTT
Source organism: Litomosoides brasiliensis (assembly GCA_013365375.1). Taxonomy (NCBI): domain Eukaryota; kingdom Metazoa; phylum Nematoda; class Chromadorea; order Rhabditida; family Onchocercidae; genus Litomosoides; species Litomosoides brasiliensis. Next base: position 32,088 of record JABVXW010000454.1, on the reverse strand, counting down.
ACACTCATCATTCGTGCTACATTTGCCACATGTTTGGGACTATCAGTCTATTTCTTCATTATTTGGACTTTCGACATGTGGTTTTTTTTTGATAATTTAGGAAGGAGTTAGCGAATCAGTTAACGATAACAGCAGTTCCATTAGCGTTTATCCAAACGATGCACTGCTTTATGCATTTGAACTGCCTGCTGAAGAAGATCAGTCAAATCCAGAACACTTTATAGCAGCGCCAACAGTGATTGCTGTTCATCGTAAAATGGTAATTCTTTTAGAGTGAAAACAAATGTTTGAACGAATTTTGTTTTTGTCATTTTCGCTTGTTACGTACAGTTAAAGAACATTAGCTTTGATATACCTTGATTTAACAAATATGATAATTAGGTTTCATTTCTGTTTATTGGTATATTTGATTGTATAGGTAATACTTTAAGTAGCTTGGCATTGCATGATATTTGTAATAATATACTACCCGTAGGGCGGTATTATATTAAATAGTTTATTGATACAATTACTTCTTTTTGCTGTTCATATTTTTGATTTATCTTTTCATTTGATATTTCTCATATTTTTTGAAATTATAATTGCAGCAATACAACGACTCATATTTGCTTGGAGCGACGCGTGGTTGTACTGCTCGTGTTTTTGGAGTTCCACTTATTTTGCGATTTACACCGGTCAGTTACATTTTTTCTAAGCAAAAACATGTCTCTCTTATTAGCAACAGATGTATAAGTGTTGCGAAATTTCTGGTTAATAGCACTGAAAATGCGCTTTAGGTTGTTGGAATTCAAGCGTATTATATTATTGTTGCATTTATGATTCCATGCCAAGGAATGTTTGCGTATGCTTAACTTGTATTTCATGTTTGCAGGGCAAAACAACTGGGAGCAAGTTATATGAAGAGGTTTGGCTACATGTTTCACGATTCTTAAAAAATGGTACCGCTGGAAAACAGCAACGGACTAGAGAAGCAAATCGTGCCATTGATGCGTAAGTTCATTCCAGAGAAATTTAACTCGAGATTATTCAATTATTCTATCCTCTCTTTCATGTGATGGGTTTTTCTGTTCTTGAATTAACATGATTTGTTAATTCGCAGAATTTTTAATGTTTAGAAATATTCCGCTAGTTTTTCTCTTATTTTTTTTTGTTTTAGAGCGGAAGACATTCGAAACGGTTATCCGTTTGATTTATGTTGTGTAAACCTATCATTCGAGTGGTGTTCAAAATGTGAGTGGACAGCGTTTTGTCGGGGTTGTGTGATTTTGAGCAACGATGAAATTATTAACGGTAACTTAGTAGCAGTTGCGATCGATTGGAAACCAACTGCTTTGTACCTACGTTATCAGCATTCTGTGGAGCTGGTTAGAATTCTGATATTTGCTATGGAAACATTATTGAGATGATATTGTTATGGAAATGATAAAAATTATAATCATTCATCTTTAATAGTATCCTTCTTTACACTATTGAAAATTATAGTCTTCTGGAACTTGACTCATGGTATTGCGCATATTTTTTCCAATAAATCTTAATTTAAATCCTGGATGATAGTATTCTTATTTTTATGTTAATTTGGCATAAAGGAGTGCAATTCTATTAAAATCGTTAGTAAATTACCAGCACAATAATTACTGTCGGTAGTTAGAAATTCACGAATTCTGGCTAAGAGTAAGCAACAAATGAAACATTAGTTTTATTAAAAGAACGAAGAGCTAATATGTTGTTGAGATGTGATGTTTCAGCCTTAGTTTACTTTATTATATTATGTATTACTATGTTATTTCAATTTTTGTTTAAGTTATGCCGAGATGATGGATCGGTTTTACAAGCTTGGGAAGTACACTATCGACCATGTTCACTACTTTCATGTTTGAATGATTTCATGCAAGCGGAACGTTTAGACGACGAGATAATGTGTAAGCCATGTGGCAAAAAGTGTCCAACAACAAAAGCCTTGGCGATTTGGCGTTTGCCTAAAATATTAGTTCGTTTTTATCATTTGCAAGTAAAATTTTAGTTTCCACATTGATAGACTTTATTATAATTAGACAACGAACTCTGTCAAGTATAAATGGATTTATTTGGTGATTGATATCCTAATCTCATAAGCATATTGTCCCACCATACGTGTAGTTGCTTCATTGAATGGCTCTGCGCACGTCCACTTTTGCATTCACAGGCGTGGTGGCGCTTTATTTGTGTGCAGCGGTATGAATATCTTTGGGCTGGGAAAGCTATGAATGGTGTAATCGATGCAGCTGTAATTTTTTATTGGAGTTGAACTTTTTGCACCTAATTTTTACAGATTATACACTTCAAGAGATTCGTTTATGTGAAGTCTGAACGACGGTGGATAAAATCTTGTAAGGTAGTAGACTTTCCATTGGAAAATTTGGATCTCAGAGAATGGCTTCGAGATCCGAACGTTAAAAAATCAACTAAATACAATTGTTTTGCTGTTGCGGTAAGCTTTGAATATATAAGTTTTAAATCATAGGTAAATTTAGATTTAATTGCAGCTAGAAAGGTAGTTGACTTGTCTCAAACATTACGAGTTGTGTTTGATTTTCAGAACCATTATGGTGCTATGGCTTCAGGTCACTATGTTGCGTATGCGAAGAATAATAATCAGTGGTTTAGTTTCAATGATAGCCGTTGTCAGGTAAATTTTTGATGTTATGCAACAGGAGAAGGGAATTTTGTCGTGAAACTTCTTTTCTACTATGGGTCATTTTTTTACTATGGATCATTTACATTTTAGGCAGTGAAAGAATCGCAAATTGACAAAAAGAGTGCTTATTTGTTGTTTTATGAGAGAATGGATTAGCTCGAATAAGGATGCCAAATTTTAACCATATATCGTCACAGCAGGCAATACAACTAGTTATTAAAGTTTTACATATTATTGTTCATTTAATTGAAACAATTGAAACAGTTTATCGTTGCGGTGATTAGTGGAAACAAAATGATAGTTGATTACTCTGTTCTATTTTGCTTAAAAATTTAAGTTTCATTCCTACTGCAACATCATATACTTCATGTGAGTTTTGTAATAGCGTATCCTTATTTGCCCGGGTTAGAATTATATTCCTTTCTATATTTGAAATTAAAAAATCTTTCCCTAGAAAATGAAAGATCTCGTTCTTTTGTGATTTCACATTCCTGTGTTTGAATTAATAGATCAAGTGCCGTTGCTTTTCTGTATCCTTTATAACCCAAAAGGACGGAAGTAATGCTGCATATTGGTATTTTTGTGTTGCATTATTATCTCACTTATTCCTTGGCATATCATCTATTTCTCACTTCTTATATTGTGTTCAAGCGATGTCATTTACTTTACCTTGGTCGACGCTTTATTTCTTTCAAAGCTTTTTTACATTAGTTGTAATGAAGCTGGAAAATATTACTGTCACATTTAATAATTGAGCAGACATTTCTTGGATAAATTTCATCACCACGTTAACGTTTAGATTTTTTATAAAATCCAATCTGTTGTTTATCTATGGCAAAGTGAAAGGCAAGTTGCGTGGGTTGTCAAATTCATGGCTTGAAAAATTGATTCTACTATTTCAAAATTCTGTAAAATTGTCCAGTAATCAAGTTTTGCTTTTGTTTCTATATTACATTAAGCATTTTTATGTTTCTGAAGACATGCCCTATCATTTAAATAGATAAGCATAAGTTTCCTGCAATGTGTCATATTTGCTTATCGTTTTATTTCTACGATCTTTTCTTACATATGTAATTAGATAGATAGGGCATGTAATTCAAAGGTGACAACGATATATGTGCAAGGAAGTTTCTTTTTTGTTTCTACTTTGTTTGTGAACGGGTTGTGAATAATTATTACGGTTTGATTGAACGATCAATCTTTTAGTTCTTTCAACAAATAATTCGACACTGTTTTTCATTGACTTTTATCTATCATAAACAAGTGGAAGATAGTTGCTTAACATTTTAAAATTACCTAAAATCTTTATTCGTATTATGAAGTAATAGGAAAGCTTCAAATTAAATGTAAAAAAAAATATTCGTTAACTTCCTGCTTCATTCATTCTTCTTTCACCTCAATTATCTCTTGTGAAATTATTTTCATTCATGCTCAAGAAATAAATTGTACACTTTTAATTTCATTTCCGATTTATTATTTGCCCATTAATAATTAGCGTTAGTTATATGTATAAAAGCATGTGAAATAAACGCTTAGCTTTTATGTTCATGTAGGAATCATTCATATGATCGTAATAAATTATAAAATAATGAATTAGTTTTTTTTTTCCGGATGGTATATTGATGAATTATCAACAAACCGGAAACAATAGCCTGTCTTGGTTAGTTTTGTAAATTTAGTTTTCAAAATGATTGTAATTGAAATTGGACCGTATAAAATTAATTGGTATATTAATTTCAGATTTTGTTTTGAGTAAGAGAGCTCCTAGAACTATTATTAATATGGCTAATTTTAGGTATCATATACGCTTCTTGGGATCGATGTCTCTTTTCTTCTCTCATATAATACCTGATGATAAGTTTCAAAGCATGTCACATATATTATTAAATTTAACACTTCATTTATAAAATTATTTCAAACAATAATTTTACAGTCGTTTCAAGTGAAAATTACAAATAAAAAATGATAACCTAGTATAGTAACTATTGTTTTTTGCAAAAGAAAAAAAGAATCGGAAAAAAAACTGAAAATTTCAAATTTAAATTTAAAAAAAATAATATAAATAAATATGATAGTGATAAAAGGAAATAATCCTAAAATGAACTATTGTATGTTGTAAAATTATCAAATATTAATTTTAAAAAAAAAAATTCAAATTAAAAGGAAAATTGAGAGACAAAATCCCTATAATTTCTCAAAGATATTAGGTTTAATTTTTTTTTTCTTCATTTTCATTTGTAAATTACAATAAGCAATTGCACACGTGTGAAAAAGAAAACTGTAGAAATCATTCTATCAAATCTGTTTATTGCGTAACTGTTGCAGTATGTCGCGGTGTGCGCTTTTTTTTTTCCTTTTATTTCGTTATATCATACTTCATCATAAACTATCTTTTGCATTACGTGAAGTTTATTTTTTTTTTTGTTCGTTCCTTTCCATTCATTCACTTTTATCAAATAGGCCCTCTTCTTTTCTTTCACCCTTTGATGAATAGGCTAAATTATAATTTAGTAAAAATGATAAAGAAAAAAGAAATAGTTTTCAAATGTGTAATTAATTTATTAAATTGTCCATTCTTTTTAAACAAAATTTTAAACTATTTTCTAGTAATAGTTAATTAGTTTGATTTAATAATTTTAATTAAATTTTAAGAAAATGTGTAAAGTTTATCAAAAAATGCTATAAAACATTTCTTTATTTATCCATCATTTATCATTATTTCATATTTCATAAAGAAAAAAAAAGAAACACTGAACTAATTTATTTCATAGTAATTAATCTACACGAAATGAATATTAAATTGCAAAAGAAAAAAAAAATGCAAATGTCTAAATTCACTTAACAAATAATTGCAAACAAACGTCATACGGTAGTCCCGTAATATTTTAAATGTGCAAATGATATGAGTGAAATGTACGTGAAAAAAAAGTGAGGAAAAAAAAGACGAAGATATATTTTTAAAAAAAAAAAGTGAATAAAAGCAAAAACGAACAACCCTGAATTCAATTGATAGAACAACAAAATAACCTGTTCATACACTATGTGTACAAAGTATAAGTAATTAATGAATGTAAGGTATAAGTAAATAAATACAAAAGTAGAAGTGAATTGATAATGAATGACTGAAATTAGTAGTGCTAAATTGTAAAAAAAAAAGAATTAATGCAAAAATAATTTCACTGAAAAGGAAAGAAAAAAAAACGTTAAAACAAAATATGACGGAACGCCAAGAGGTGAATTATAATAAAATCACAGGCATTTAGTGTCAGCATAAATGAAGAAAGTAATATAACAATAAAATGTATTAAATTAAATTTAATTCATAACAACATATATGTATATACAAGAAGAAGGGAGAGAGAGGAAGAGAGAGAGAGAGAGAGAGGGGAAGAAGAAAAGAGCAAAAATAAGAAATGAAACAAATTTAATTAATATGTTAATATATACATTTTTTAGTTTAATAACAAATTAAAAATTTTGCTATTCTAATTCAATTCGTGTAGGGAAACAAATTTTAAACTTAAAAAAATTGAAATTAATTCATTTATTTTCTATTAGTATAACAATTATTGAGAAGAAAGGATTTTGTTTTTTTTTTTTAATTTTTCTTAAATGAAAATAAGATATGCTTGTTTTTCCTTCTTCTTTCTTATTTCATAATAAAGTAAAAAAAAACAAGCAAAACAGTATTTTAAACGAAAATAAGTGATAGGAAAATGAAATATTAACAGAAATGATACAGTAATTTAGTATTTAATTTTAATTAACAAATTAATTATTAGATTATTTAACAAATTTAGCATGCATTTTTATAATTTGACGTTAAAAAAATGAAGTGGAAAGCCTTATGGGAATTGTTGTTGTTGTTTTTTTTATACCAAACGTGTCTTCTTATTTTCACGACGATCCTTTGCTCGCCTGTAAAATGAAATAAATTAAGCAGCAAATATTTGAGCTAAAAATTTTCCTTTTTTTTTTAAAACAGACTAATTTTAAGAATTAATTGAAAAAATCTGATCATTAAATTTATTTTATTTAGTTTGAATGAAAAAAAAAACAATTGTTGAAGAAATAGGATAGATGAAAAAAATTAAATTATTTATTGTATTATTGTAAATTTAATAATTAAACTATTTCAAATATGAATTTTGTTTATTACAATATTAGTTTTAAAGATGTCTAAAATTATGTTTTATATAGTAATTTTAGTGTTGAATTATTTTAATATAAATTAATATGAATAAAAATTTTAATAAATTGATAAATTTTAATATAAATTTTTTATTAATCATATTGATTAGAGTTAATTTTGTTAAACTTTGCATTTTATAACTATTTGATAAATTAATAAATTAAAAAATGAAAATGTCCCTTTCATATTTATCGATTTAGAAAAAAAAATACGTATTTAATAATGAATTTTTTTTTTGTGCTTGTAAAAATATTGCCGACAGAAGGGAAGGTATTATTAGCATACGGTATAAGTAATGCTAGAAGTGTGATAGATGGTGACCCGAAGACAATAAGGTTAAGAGGATTCTTAAGCTTGAATAATTTTATGCAAATAGTAGCAAAGCGAAAAACGATATTTACAAAGAGGTACTTGTAGTGGGTAGGTAAAATCATTTAGAATGTAAACAGGAAATTTTATAGCATTTTAAACAAAAGAAAAAAAACAAAGACTACAAATTAAAAAAACAAAAGAAAAAACAAAAACTATAAGTTAATTTTTTTTTCCAAAATTATCAAAAAAAATATGTGTAATTTTTTATAAAAAAAATTTATAAAAATTCAAAATTTACACAAATACATCTGGAAATGTTGGAACATTCTTTTTTTTCTAAAGTTTTCTTAAATATTTTAATTTTCTTGTTAGCAAAAAAAAACAACCAGAAAAAGAAGAAATAGGGGAAATATTAAATTGTGGAAAATTTTTAGTCACACTTTAATCTTGTAATTTAGAAAAATTTCTGATAATTTTAAAATTTTCGTTTTAGTGTAATTTAATAAAATTTTTTTTATTTTTTGATGCTAATAATGATGATGTGAAAAAAAAGTGTTATCAGATTTACAGTAGTTACCTAAATTGGTGTGATTCCTATTCTTATTGATAAAAAAAAGATAAGAAATGATAGATTTATGATAATTTTTGATAATAATAGAATATTTTTTAAACTATTGTTATAGGCTTAGTTCAATTTTTAAGTTATAAGAATTTTATATTTTTCAAATAATTGAATGAAAAAAAGGTAAGGAAGGAGTGATGTTGACAAAAATTTTTATTTTCAAAAATTTACTTAAAATTTCCACAATAATTATAGTAATTATCTGTCGGACAAAAAAAAAAGAAATAAATCGTTTTAAAAAAAAGATCATAAAACAATTTTACAACTTTTACATTTTCTTTCTTCTTTTTTTGATGCTTGAAAGTTTGATAGTTTTTGATGGTTTTATTTGATAGTTTTATTTTATCGTTTAAAAAGTTTAAAATTACATTATTGTCTCAAACAGGCGTGCGACAGATAATTTTCAAAATCAGTTAAATCTTTTTTTAAATCAGTTTTCAATCTTTTTTTAACTTTTTAAGTCAGTTTTCAATTTTTTTACAAAACAAATTGAAGTTGAAAGTTTTTTCAAACTTTTATTATTAGTTAATTTCTTCCAGCATTACCATGAAATTTTGCATAAAAGTGATAATTTTCATTTCTGAATATTTTATGATCGCAATTTTTTCTTTGCTCCTCATTTAATTGTTACAATTAAAATTTATTTTTATTAATTAAAATAAAAGAGACCGCTAGATGAATGAAAAATTTTTTCATGGTCGAACAGATAAAACGATCCAAAATTATCAATTTATATGCATGATCCGGTTGTTAACTTTATCAACCACTTCAAATAAAGTTCGGAATGATAATAATAATGATGATGGTGATGGTGGATGTTGATTATCATGATAATATGATGATAATAATAGCGGTGATAATAATAATGAACGATAATGATGTTGATGATGATTATAATGGTAACAATGATAATGACAATAGCTATGATGATATGATAATAACGATTATCATAATGTTGATTATCGAACATTCACTTTAATCGCTTATTTTGTCTAAGCCAAACTTTTTTTTTTAGAAAAACAAAACTACAATAACCACTAAAAGTTATTAATGATGAAAAAAAAAATGAGAAGGAAAAAGGGAAAATAATCCTATTTGTGTATTTTATCCTTAGATCAACTTTTTTTTTATTATTATAGAATTCATCTCATTTTACTTTTACTCTATGCGCAACTATCCCTAAACATAAATCAAAAAAAAAAATTTTTTTTTTTGATTGCGCAATTGTCGCAACCTTTTAGCAAAATGGTTTCGCATTTCCATAACCGCTCACTCCTCTCCTCCTCCTTCCTCCTCCTCCTCTCTCTTTGTCAATTTATCATTTGATGAGGTGAGCGGTACTTTGAATTGATGAAAGATTTTTGATGCTATCACTACGAACAAATTTACCACAATGAAACATGCAATAAAATTCCTCAATTATTTTCATCAATAAAAAATTTTGCCGATTCAAATATTATTAATTAATTAATCAATTCACACATGTTGTTATTATTTCAATTTTTTTTTAATCTATCAATAAATTAATTTAATTTGCATTTTAAATTTTGTAAAAGAAAAAGAATTAGAAGTTAATTTTTAAGCCATTAAAAACTTGCATTTGCATATCAATATTTTGTTTTTACAAATAGCTAAAGATAAATAAAACAAAAAAACAAAAAAATTTAGTTTAATTTTTAGGATAAAAAATTGTTTTATGTTAGCAATCTGAAATTAGTATAAAATTCCTGTATTTAATTAATTTAGTTATTCTAATGCTAAGAAAATTTTCAGGTTAAGAATGATAGAATAAAACGTTTTAAAAATTTGCATAATAATTTTAATGAATTTCATTATAGATGAATATAGCATTTTCTCTAAGTATTAATGTTATTTAATTTATTATAACTCTTCTATTAATTTCTTTTTTTTTAAATAAATTACTTCAAACAATTTAAAAAAAAAATCGAAACTAAAATTTAAACTATCATATCAAAAACAAAAAAATAAACTAATAAATTATAAATGAATAAAAAGTACACATATAAATAAAAAATTTAGTAATACCAAAATAATTTGCTAAATTATTTTAATTAAGAAATTAAATGATAATATTTGCAACAAAAAAAAAGTTAATATTTGTAATATTTGCAATTAATAGTTGTAATATTTGATAATATTTGCATTTAAAATTTTTGCAATCAAAAAAAAGACTAACCTATTCTGAAACCAAATTTTAATTTGTCGTTCGGTAAGTTGTAATTCAGAAGACAGTTGTGATTTTCGTTCTGAATTGATAAATTGTGATGTACGAAATTCTTTCTCCAATTCTAATCGTTGATAATCAGTATATACCATACGGTACTTTTCACTTGTTCGTACTCTTACATCTGCAAATTTTATAGTACTTGATTAATTAGTTACTTAATTAATTAGTTATTTCATAGTACTTGAATAATTAATTAGTTTAATAAATAAAAATTTATGCATAATATTATTTCTGTTCATTTATTTATTTAAATTTTCTGCTTGGTTGTTTTTTTTCTGTACAATTAATTAAATACTACAAAAAAATTAAAAGAAGAAATAAAATGAATAATTTAATAGATGAAAAAAATTTTATGATTTTTCATTTAAAATATATAAGTGAGAATTTTAAATTTATAAAATTACACTTTTTCCTTTATAGAATTTAGAAGAAATATTATAAATTATTGCCTTGTTTATTTGATTTAAAAAATTTTTATAATAAAAAAATTAGCATAATTTATAAAAGTAAAGTTGTAAACATTGAAAATAATTAAAAATTCAGAGTATCAAAAAATTTTACACGCATACATTTATTTTAGTCATTTCATATGATCTTCCTTTTTCATCTGAGAAATAATTTAAGAAAATATAATAATAGAATTTAAAAAAGATGACTTAGTCAGGTGACCTTGAAAGATAATTCGTCGTGCAAACGACATAACGTTAAAATTGGGTTACGGTAGATTGAATAACAATTATGAAAATATGAACAGAATAGAAAGATATGGAATACTGTAGTTCATTTATTCACAGCAAATACGTTGCTGCTAATCTATTTAAATTGATAAATTATAAATGTAATGCAATTTATTTGAATTAAATAAATTTATTTTAAATTTAGATAATATTAGGATTATTGTTTTTTTTTGCTTCCGACAGAGGAGAAAAAAAAAGTGAATATGTTAAAAACTTTTAAAAGTACTATATGTGTAATTTTAATTTTAATTTTTATTTCCAAAAAGAAATGCTTGCAATTGTAATTAAAATTTTAAATTGCACACTTTTTTTCTTTGTTGTAATATTAAATGATTAGGATAATTGGAAAATAGTCATATTTAACTGTTTAAATGATAAGACTGATTCGTAGTTTTAAAATTATTAATTTAATTATGAAAAATTAAATGACAATAGCAGAAGAATAAGGGTTGCTTTAAAAATAAAAAAACAAAAATTAAATATTTCACACTAAATCTTTAATCTTTTATTAGCAAGAAAAATAGAAAGAGGGTGAGAGAGACAGAAAAAAAAGATATCTTTTATCCGCTTATTAGACACAGAGAGAGTGAGAGAGAAACAATGAAATATAAATGTAGTAAATTATTTTTTTAATAGATTTTCCAAAATAATTTCTATCAACTTCTTTTTTTTTAATTTTAAAATATTGTTTTTTTTCTCGTTTAAATTTAATTTTTTCTTACATTTCAAACTAAACAAAAAAAAAGGAAATAGAAGAGAAAAAAAAGAAAGAGGATCGAATCGATCTGATCAGCGGATATTACAGATGATGATGATCTATGTTATGGATAAAGCATAAACAGAGATGGGGAAACGTCAGCTAATGTCAATTGTAAATCATTCATAACTAAACGTTGTTTTTCCGTCTAAACAAAATTTTACAACTATTCCGTGTATTTTTCTTCTGATCATCCGCACGTGAATTATTATTATTACTATTTTGCCATGCATGTTTTATGATTGTAATAGTTTATCTGGCAATTTTCTCTTTTTACTTTTTTTGCTTTCAATAATTTGAAAAAGAAAAACGTGAGAGAGAGAAAGAGGAGAAATGAATCAGAAGTGATAACATGACGTGTACACATATAAATCAATACGTAAAAATAATGAATATTATTACGACAAGCAATTTCTAGCAACAGAATAAGTAATAATGTAAAAGTAAATACTTTAAAATAGAAATTATTGATCATTTTGATCGTTAAAATAGTAGGAATTGTTAAACTGATCATTTCAATTGTTAAAATAGTGATTATTTTAATAATATTTTATTAAGTACAATAATTCCAATTATTGTTTGTTATTGTTATTGACTTGTCGGTAAATTTTTTGTAAAAAAAAAGTATTAAATGCTAGAAAATATCGAAATACCCTGCAGGTTTTTTTTTTCTCACTTACCTTTCGTACGTGTTCATTTTATGAATTAACTATCTTTACATTCCTATTTTAACAAAACTATCAGTACTATTGTAAATTTAGAGTAAAATTTTTCAGTAATGGAATGAAATGAAAAAAAGTAACTATCTCTTCTTATCAATTGATAAGATTTTAAAATGTGATAGAAAAAAGGAGAAGGAAAAGCGCTTGCTATGAATGTGTTGAGAAGGAAAAGATGGATTACAAAAAAAATGCGCTAATGTAAAAATTTAATGCTTAAAGCGGTATGTCTGAAAGTTATAATGATATAATGTGTTATGTCCTTATCATTGCACTTATCTGATAAGACAAATATAATGCTTTAAACAATTTTATCTTTGGAAAAAAAAATTAAAAATGTTACATTTTATGTGAAAGTAATTTTTAGCATAATTTTTTATTTTTACTAATCCAATAAATAATACATTAATCTTTTAAGTATTATTAATTCTTCTTTTTTTTCCTGCTTCTGATAATTAATAAAATATTTTATACGGATAATTGCGAAGAAAAAAAAAGAATGAGAAAAAAAAATAAGTAAGTTAATAAGCTTACTGTTTGTTCCGGGACCTGTACGATATGGTGGTGAGGTAGATTGTTGTTGCGGAAGACGAATTGCACTTGATCGTTTACCATTTAACGGCGTATAAGTAAGAGCTGGAACCTATAAATGATAAAATTACACGATTTTTTTTTGCTTCATACAAAAAAAAATAACTTTAATTTCAAACTTTAAATTAAAATTTAATTTGTATTTTTAAACATTTAATTAATTGTGCTTCAAATTTCAAGTGTAAAATGGCACAAGTGTTTTTCAATTTTTACAAAATTTTACAAAAATATAAAATTAGTAAAATAATCATTTATTTGTCCAGTAAACAAATCATTAAATAAATATTTGTTATCAGAAATTTTAAGTAAATTTTAAATTTTGATAAATTTATTCAATTTGCTTGGTTTACCTTTACCTTCCAATGAGCAATATGTTCCGCAGCGGCAAAATGTTCATTGGCTGTTGGTGTGGTGGTGTACGGTGATGCTAAGACAGAACTTGGATAGTAACAATTTCCCGTATTGTCAAAACGATTGAAGCAACAATTACCGGATAATTGTGCCATTGAGGTAGATGGAAATGGATCGGTGGGATAGGCTTCCGGTGCAGACGGTGTAACAGAAACAGCAGCTGCTGCAGCAGCCGCTGCTTGATGAATTCCTGATATTTGATAGGAAAATTCGGATGGCCATCGAACATCAGTGGAATATTTCAGTTGATCGGTGGTGGTGGTTGATAATGTACGAAAACCACTGGAACTAACAATTCGTGGAATTTGATCATCCGAATTTGTTTGATGATGAAACGGATGATGATGATGATGATGATGATGGTGATGATGACCATCTGTAAGCCATTTCGATGATGCTTGTGCGGCTGTTGTTGGATAGAAGTACGATGCACCCGGTAACATTGTTACACTGTTAAAGTTTGGTGGTGTTGCCATACTAATATATAATTAATAATTATTAATTAATTAATAATAAGAACAATAATAGTCACAATAATACTAATAGGCAATCGCTAACGTCGATATTTTCACGGAAAAGTAACAATAACATTACTTAACTACCACCGATAATAGATAATAATAATAATTAATGATAATAATAATAATAAGTAATAATAATAATAATAATAATAATAATAATAATAATGATAATAATAATGATAATAATAATGATAATAATAATAATAATAATAATAATAATAATAATAATTAATAATAATAATAATAATAATAGCAACAATAATAACAATGACAATATTAATAATGACAGTAATAATGATAACAACGATAATACTAATTATTAACAATTAATAATGATAACAATAATAAACGGCGTTGTAAAAATGATATTGCATTTGACGCTTAGACTTTCTGGTTGATTAAAAAAAGGACAAGTCATTTATCGATGCGAACCATTTTAGGAAATGTATGTGAAAGTTTTTTTTATCCATTCCTTGTGTATCATTTTATTTTGTAAAAGGCGTGGCGTAGCAAATTATTCATTCCGTCTACCGTGTACCTTTTGTCGTACATTTACTTTTTTTTTTTCACTTCCTCCTCCTCCTCCTCCTCCTCCCCCTCCTCCACCTATTCCCATTACTTCTTCACCTCTTTCATTTCTTTGATATTTATTGGGTCCTAAAAAGTTGCATATATGAAAAGAGGGAGGAGAAATAAGAAAGAAAGGAAGATTGCTAGGAAAGGAGAAAACAAAAAAAAGAAAGGAAGAAATGAATGATTTAGATGTGTGTTACTTAGCGGTAAATCCTTTTCAAAAATCAAACCAATAATTGTGGATGGCTATTTTTGGGATAAAAGTTAGCCCTAAAATAGGACTCAACGAAGATTTACGATTTTGACACAACGCCACATGCGACCTCAAATCGACAATATTTCTTTCCTACCTTTTTGTTTTCTATCAATTTTTCACATATCTCTTTTTATTCCACCTATTATTTTATCATTACTAATCAAGAGGTATATGTGAGGAATAGATGAATGATTTTTTTTTTCACTATTATCGCTATCATTATCATTATTGCTACTATTATTATTAATTGATATTACTGTACAGGTGAGGAATAGATGAATGATGGTACTTTTATTACTCTGTCACAATTACTATAACCATCATTTCATTATCATTATCATTATTAATTATTATTATTATTATTATCATTATTATTATTATTATCATTATTATTACTATTATTATCATTATTATTACTATTATTATTATTATTATTATTATTATTATTATTATTATTATTATTATTATTATTATTATTATCATTATTATTACTATTATTATTATTATTATTATTATTATTATTATTGTTATTATTATTATTATTATTATTATTATTATTATTATTAATTATTATTATTATTATTATCATTATCATTATCATTATTATTTGTATGTGTGAAAAATGGATGAACACTGTGATTTTCATTATTAAATATTAATTTAATGTATCATTTCAGGTTGTTTTTATTTCTAGAAATGTTCGAAATGCTAGTATTTAGATAATAAATTGTTCGATATAATTATAAATTATCACTCAGAAGTTCAATTGACTGATAAAAAAGAGTGGAAGAGATGAGAGAAAAAAAAAAGGAAACAAATGAAGAAGGAAGTAGTGAATCATATAGGGCGCACAGGTGATAACAGGCAATACAGTGGTTTTTGGAAATTTTTAAATTTTACAAAATTTCATGGTGAATTTTTCAAAGTAAACTTTTAGAAGGGATAATTTCAATAATTACCTACCTATTTGTTTACGTAACGCTTTTGTTTAATTGAACAAAAAGAAAGAACTGGCGTTAGTTTTGATTAAAAAGCAAAATAAAATGCAAAAAGGTAAAAGGTTTAACAAAAAATTTTGAACGCTTAAATAAATTTCAATTAATCAATACTTAAATGAAAATTTCATAATAAAAAATTTGAAATATTAATTTAGTTTTATGTTTACAAATACCTATCTTTTTTAGCAAAATTAATTATTGAAGTGAAAAATAAGAAGTAATTACTCAACAAATTAATTTTGTAATGTATATTTTAAGAAGCAAACAGCAAACACCTAAGAATACTGTACCATACAAAAGTAATAATTAGCAAAATACTTATAGCATAAACTATGCTCATTTAAACTAATTCATAGTTCAATTCATTAATTAACTATTAAATTACTGTACCGTACAAAAGTAATAATTAGCAAAATACTTATGGCATAAACTATGTTCATTTAAACTAATTCACATTTCAATTCATTAATTAACTATTAAATTAAGATATTCCGACAAAAAAAAGCAGACAAACAAAAAGAATAAATTCCGATTGTTTGATGAGAATGTGAGATATTATTGGATAAGCTAATTAGTGTATGACGAAATTAGTTTAATGAAGCAATGTAACGAAATGATATTGTCATTGTTCAATGACCGTAAGGTATATCCTTTCATCAAAAAAAAAAAAAAAAACAAAAAGGTAACTGAACTGATATCATTTTGCCGCTTTTACAAGAAGACCCCTAACATATGGTTAGGTTAACCTTTTCTTAGCGCACATTTCATTACCGTATATTAATTGTCATTAAAATATAACACTCTTCTTGTACCTCTCACTCTTTTCACTTTTCTTTCTAAGAAATTTGAAGAAAAAAAAAATAAATTTCCAAAAAAAAAAAATAAGACAAAAAAGCAATTGATGTCATTTCTTACTCTTATCAATAAATCTATCAGTAAATTTGTGCAGTAGTAAATCGTTTAAATCTTTTGCCACTTCCCTCTTTTATTATTTCCGTTCTTTTTTAATCAAAAAAAAAAGAAAGAGAAAAAAAAAGGAAAAAATTATTGTAATTTTTAAAAAAAAAAGTAAGAAAACAAATATGAAATTTTGAAGGAAAAAAAAACACAAAAATTCGTTATAATTTTTTGATGAAAAAGAAAACAAATATGAAATTTAGAAAAAAAAAAAGGAAAAATTTGCAATAATTTTTGAAAAAAGAAAAAATTATAACGAATTTTGTTTTTATGATAATAGATATGATAAGATGTGATAATAAATATGATAATTTTATTTCTCCTGTACTTAATATCAATTATTACTAATAGCTGATATGAATATCAATTATCGACAACAGTTAATAGTAATATCAATTACCAATGATAGCTCACATTAATATCAATTATCAATAATAGAGTAATCACAAAGTAATAGTAGTAGTAGTAGTACTAGCAGCAGCAGTAGTAGTAGTAGTAGTAGTAGTAGTAGTTAGTAGTAATAGTAGTAGTAGTGGTATTAGCAGCAACAGCAGCAGTAGCAGTAGTAGTAGTAGTAGTAGTAGTAGTAGTAGTGGTACTAGCAGCAGCAGCAGCAGCAGCAGTAGCAATAGTAGTAGAAGTAGTGGTAGTAGTAGTAGTAGTAGTAGTGGTACTAGCAGCAGCAGTAGTAGTAGTAGTAGCAGCAGTAGCAGTAGTAGTAGTGGTAGTAGTAGTAGTAGTAGTAGTAGCAGTAGTAGTAGTAGTTCTAATAGGCAAATAAAAGTAATAAAAATTCGTTATACTTCGTGATCCTACCAAACTGATATACAATTACTTTCATTCTACTCCTTCTTTTGCTCAATAAATGAATGGAAAATAATAGATCGGTTTTGCATTGAAAATGAATCAATCGACCGGGGGATTTTATGATCGTCGTCCACTAACTGGTGCATAACAATGTCATACTATTGTACAAAAATTGGCGAGAAGAATAAAAGGAGAGGGAGAGAGAGAGAGAGAGAGAAAGAGAGAGGGAGGGAGAGAAAATAAACGATACTTGTACTTCATAAGTTTAAAATTATATTTGTAAATATATATGATAATAATCAATATGCTATCAGTTCTTAATAAATGTTTGCAATGATAAGAAGGACATTTTGGTTAGGTAGTTTGCAAGATTATCAATTAGCTAGTATTTAGTAGTAAAAAAAAATTGTTAATTATGCATAATTAATTAATTTTATTGATAACGAACAATTTTCGTTTTCTTTAATCAGTAATTTAGTTCTTCAAAAATTTGAAATAAAAATATTTTTTTTTTTGAAAAAATACATTTTTGCTTGATGATAATAATTAACCATGTGAATTAGTGTTATCACTGTTTGCATTGGTTTATTATTATTTTTTTTTTCTTGTAATTAGTATTTTTTTTTATTAATTTGCATAAAACTTTTACATTTACAATTGTGATGATAAGTCGGGGAAATAAAAGAAATGAGAAAAATTTTTTTTTAACAGTTATTTCGTAATTTTATTATTTAGAATTTTTGCCATTTAGCTAATTAAAAGTAAAAATGATCATTCATAATCTTTTAGTCACTAAATTTGGCTAATTAAATTCGACGTTGTTAAGCGCAGCAATTTTCTTTGATTTTATAAAATTCAAATTTTTTAGTGAAATTTATCAATTTTTGAAACGAGTAGTTTAAAATTAATTTAACTGAGATACCGAAACATAAATAACACTATTGTAAGCTGTACTTTGCTTTGCTCAGTTTTCAAATTTACAAAACAAAAAAAGATTTTTTTTTTACTAAAAGAATGCAACGCAAAATAAACAAAGTGAAATTTCAATTATTTTACAGTTTTTTTTTCAACACAAAACTTATTTGGTTACAATTTTTTAACTTATAGCTTATTTAGTAGAATTATTTGATGCAAATTTGAAAAGTTTCATTCAATGAATTTCGTGGTGGAACTGTTCTTACATTTAAGAAAGAAACGTAAATGTTAGCGGAATGAGAAGAATGAGAAGTTAAAATTGGAATGAAAAGATTAAATAAAAATGTGTAATTTCCGTTTTGAATCTTTTTCAGGGTAAATTAATTATTCATTTTTCAATTGCAGGACGATATCTCTCTTGTTGTTGTTATTGTTGTTGTTGTTGTTGTTGTTGTTGTTGTTGTTGTTATTACTATTTGTTGTTAATGTTTGGCCGGTCAGGTCATATTTTATTACCAACGTCGCTTTGAGTTGTCCTCGAGGATAATGTATTCACAACAATAAATCAACAAAAGCTCAAATCGTATATCTTTTCACAGTTTTTGGCTTTTATTACTTTCTACGTGTAATGAACGTACCATGCAAAACGTATCGTATCCCAAATGCACGGAACAAATGATTAACAAACAATAATGCATATTTTATGAAAAACTTTTCTCTAATTTCTCATCCTCATCATATATCATCATTTTACTTGCAAATTGCAGATATATGAAAGAAGAAAGTATGAATTAAAAAAACATATATATTCAAATTTTAATGATAAAAAATTAAAATTTCAAAAACTTAGCAATTATTTTAAATTTTACCAATAACTATTATTATCATTAATATCAGTGAATATTCTAAATTAAATTTACCAATAACTATTATTATCACTAATATCAGTGAATATTCTAAATTAAATTTACCAATAACTATTATTATCACTAATATCAGTGAATATTCTAAATTAAATTTTAACAATAACTATTATTATCACTAATATCAGTGAATATTCTAAATTAAATTTTACCAATAACTATTATTATCATTAATATCAGTGAATATTCTAAATTAAATTTTAACAATAACTATTATTATCACTAATATCAGTGAATATTCTAAATTAAATTTTACCAATAACTATTATTATCATTAATATCAGTGAATATTCTAAATTAAATTTTACCAATAACTATTATTATCACTAATATCAGTGAATATTCTAAATTAAATTTTACCAATATTAATTTGTTTTGCAATTTTTGGTTCCTTTAATAAAAAGTTAAATATTTCACAAAATCGTCGTATCCTTTTTATTACTATTCATTTTAAGTAGAAGGAAAAAATGAAAAACGAAAATTACACCTTACAATAAATAATTAATAATTAATACAATAAATAATAAATTTAATTTCTTAGCATTTATTATATAAATAATTTTGAAATTTTTGCTAATGCAAAATTAACAATTAATTATATTATTTACATGTTATTTAATACAAAAAAATATTCATTCGATGAATGAAAATGAAATTTTAAAAAATTTGCTAAAATTTTAATAACTATTATTTTTAAAGATGCATTTAAATGTATGAATACAAAAATGAAATAGTAAAAGACAAAGATGACGAATAGGTCAAAGACAATTAAAGATATATCGTAACGTTCATTTTAATATTTCTTAAAATTCATTTTATTTATTTTTAGATTCCATAAATGCTCGAATACTCTCCAACAGCCATTGGAAGCCATCGGTAAGGCCATGACCTGTCGTGGCGCACGTTGCACAAATATGCCATTTGCGATTAATTATCGTATTTAAGCTTAGGTACTCGCTAATTTCCGATACTACCATTGCACCTCTTTCATCCATTTTATTTGCAAATATAATAAGCGGTATCTGAAAGAAAGAGTGAGAGAGAGAGAGAGGAAGAGTGAAAAAAACACAAAACAAAAAAAGATTTGTTTAATATTTTTAAAATTTATTAAAATTAATTTATCAAAGCTTTTTAAAACTTTGTTATTACATCATAATCATCATTATGCTAATTCATTAATCGTTGATGAAATTTTAAAAATTTCAAATATTATTATTATTATTAAAGTTTTTTACTCCGTGCAAAATCATTACCTACTCATTATCAATCATTGTATATTGTAGAATTTACTGATAAAACATTATCAGTTAGACTTTCACGCACTATTATTTCAATGTTTAGGAAAGTTTTTGAATTAGTTCAATTTAATACAATACAATCATCAAAATAATTATTATGAAAAAGTTTAAAAAAAACACACACACACCACAAAGAGAGAGAGAGAGAGAGAGAAAGAGGGTGAAGAAAAAAAAAGGAATAATAATGTTTTAATTGAAAAAATTTTATTCAATTAAAATAACTTACACATTTTTTTTTAAACAATAAAAAAACAAAAAAAAAATATTTTCGCTTCTTCTACACATTCAAGCAGATAAATGATGAGGAGCGGCAATACTTAGCTTAAAAGTGCTTAAAAATATCGGAAACTAAAAAGAAAACAAAATTATCTAAAACAGAAAAAGAGGAAAAGGAGAAAAAAAAAACCTCCCTTAGCGGTTTATTTTGAAGAAAGTACATAGGATTAGCATAAAAAGTTAATTATTAAAAATGGAAGGAATTGAAATTAACAATCACAATCTGTTACTTTAAAATAAATGCGGTAAAAGTATGAAAATATTAAATTTTTTTAAACAAATATATTTAAAGCATAAAAAAATTTTTTTTTTCTGAAAAAGTATTACGATTTTAAAATAAATGTATTAAAGGTAATTTAAGAAGCAAAAAAAATTGACAATGAAAGAACCCTTTTTTTGGAATGAGTTATTATTTATGAAACATTAACAACTCTTAGTAATAGCTAATAAATTGTGATTGGCAAATTTTTAAATTTTAAAAATATTTTTTTGCACATATCATCGAAATTGATACACTTTTCTTTTTTTTTGTTTTTCTTTTTGAAAAAAAAAAGTAATTTCTTCATCTTTCTGATTAGAAAAAAAAGGAAGAAAAAAAAAACGAAAAAAATATTGCTATTACAACGATGCAGAAAATTAGTAACTGATAGATAATGTTGATTAAAAAGGGATAAAACTTAAAAATCTAATCAATTCTCAATGGATAAAAGTAATTGAAAAAAAAAGAAGAAAAAAAAGAAGAGAGAGGAAGAGAAAGAAAGGAAAAAGTTCTAATAAACACTAAAATAATTTTAAATGTTGTTGTTAACATTTTAACGGCAGATAAATTATTAAAAAATACTTTAAAAAAAAATTTCTAATAATTCATTTCGTATCATTTGTGTAATTAGTTCCAATGAAAAGAAGTTTCAAATTTAATTACTTTATTTTAACATGATCTATGCTAATGTTATTCGTGATATTTAATGCTATTCGTAATATGTATGCTATTCGTGATATTTAAGATCCCTTCATAGATTTAAGTTGTGATATTTGATCGATAAATGCGGTAGTGAAATTGCATTTAAATGAAAATTTCAACCTTTCTACGTGCCAATTCACGATGATCTAATAACAATCGTAATTCATCACGTGCAACTGCTAATCGTAAACGATCATTGCTATCAATAACAAATATTACACCGTCCACTTCTCTGTAGTAATTCTCCCATAAATTCCGATATTTTCCTGAATGAGTGAAAAATATTTTTTAATTTTTAATTTTAAATAATAAAAATAAAATAACTAAATAATAATTTTTAATGAAAATTTAGTGAAAAATAATTTTTAATTGTATTAAAATTTGAATGCTACCTGTTCTTTTTTTTAAATATATTATGTTTAATTTAATTTCATAAATTTCAATACAATTTAAATTAGCATCTTAGGCATTTGCTAATTAGATAGATATTATTTGTGAAATGCAAACGGTATCATTTTGAAATATTTCTTAAATTTGTTAGTTTTTTTTTTCTACCAATTTTTTCATTTTACCAATTTTTTTTTGCTGATAAATTTAGATCGGTGTTTTTTTTTGCCACAGAAAATTAGTATTTTTCTAGTTTGGAAATTTAAAAGAAAAGAAAAGTGTTACCTTGTCCAGACATATCATGTACCAGAAATACTGTATTGTTAAAAATAAATTTTTCAGTGGTATAACCAATAGATGGTGTAATCTAAAAGACACATAAGCACAATTTATGAATTTAAAAAAACAAACAAAAATAAAGTTTGATTCAAATTTATTAAAATTATTAAAATTTACCGATATATGCATATATTTCATAATTTCAGTTTTTTTTTTTTAAATCACAGAACATCAGTTTCCACTCTATTTCTTCTCTTCTAAATTAATTAAAATTTAAAATCCATTACTGATTACATTCAATTAACTTCCTGTACTTGTTAGCAATGTTGCCTTGTTGATAAGTGTTAAGGATTTTTTGTTTTTTTTTTGCAATTTATCAACTGATAATAATATTCTCTCCTATCTGATAACAATCTTCCGTATACTTTACACTTGCTTGTTGCAAAAAATTGCGAAGATAACGAGAAAAAAAAATTCCATTTTTAATATTTTTAAAAATCTATGACTTGAGGAGTGAGTGACCTGAGTTACTTGATCCTCTCGTGCCTTCATCTGATTGACAATTGTTGATTTACCACTATTATCAAGACCAATCATTAGGACATTTACTTGTTTGCGTGAAACACCGAAAAAAATCGATAGTTGCGATAACAATCCCATTTATAAAATAATTTTATAATTCAAAACCTAAAATTATTATTATTATTATTATTATTATTTATTATTATTATTATTTATTATTATTATTATTTATTATTATTATTATTTATTATTATTATTATTATTATTATTATTTATTATTATTATTATTATTATTATTATTATTATTATTATTATTATTATTATTTATTATTATTATTATTATTTATTATTATTATTATTATTATTATTTATTGTTATTATTATTATTATTATTCATCTCTATCTTTTTTCCACTTAATTAATTATAATTAATTGTACATGCAAAAATTTTTACGATATTGCAATATGTTAATTTTAATAAATTTTAATTCAAAATTTACCCTTAAAATGACAAGCAAACAATATACTGATAATACAATAAGCGTCCAATCATCTTGTCATTTTTTTTTACACCACTTCAAACGTTGAATTAAATTTTATTTAATTTATACTACAAAAATAACAATAAGAAAGGAAGGAGAGAACGCTCTAAACACTGTATTTTAAATGGAAATTTATAATTTAAGTAAATTTAAAAACGTATTTTATGGGAAAGCTATATCGACGTGTATATATGCCTATGTGTTTCCATGACAACTTTTTCCCACAAGTATTACTACTGAAAGTAAGTCATTAATGAATATCATCATATTAAATATGTTATTTGCAGTTAAGGTAACAATGATGTATTGTTGCAGAAAAATGTCCAAACTGCTAGTTTTCACTTATTATGGTAAAATTAGTTAAAAATTGCATCATTTTTGAAATTTTTTTTTTCAATTTTTTATATCCAATAATACTGTTAGTTAAAAAAAGGCATGAAATGCCCATTTGATGGAGTTAGTCTTCCGGAATATTGATTTGACAGGAAAATGGTGTATAATATCCTAGTATCGGAATGGTTAACACTTCAACGTTGTAGCTGATATCAAATAGAATAAAGCTCTCCACCATCAGGAAACTTGTCACTTATGAGTCAATAAATTATTTCTTTCAGTTTGTTCTTTCAACTTATAGATGATCTGGTCTGGTCAGCAATCACTACGACATCATTTTTCAGCAATACGGACATTGTTGCATTGGTTCATATGATGTTATGTTGTGGTAGACCATTTCACATCAGGAAAGAAACTTTGCAAATTGAAAAGTTTTCTTTTCTATACAGAAAATTGAATTACAAAGAACTCTATAAACAGATTCGAAATTGAAAATTCAAATGTTTCCCACTATTATATCGCAATCATACGTAAAATCTTCTACCAGTTCTTTTGCTACAAATTTTTAGAACAATCGAATCATTACCAAATTATCAAATAATTATGACAGATACAGAAAAATTTTCTAGCACAGTGTTAATGTGTAATTAGGCAAACTAAGTTACCTCGATAATTAACAGTACAAATAACCCGTAAAAATGAGAAAGAAAAAAGTTCTACACTAAACAAATAAAATATGCAACCCGTGCACACTTTCAGCAATATTAACTGCAATCTTTCACTTGCAAAACTTAGCGAACAAAAGAAGATCCACAGTGTATAATATTGAATTTGACTATAAAGGATCTATTTAACTGTTCATCAAAGAACAGTTAAATTTTAATCTTAGATAATCTCATTGAATTTCGGTTCAACAAAAGCTGGCAATGCATTTAAACAATGAGATAGATCACACAATATACCTAAGAAACTATCATTGCCGTTTTTTGTTTCCTGCTGTCGCTTTTTTTGTTTTTTTTGGATTTCCACCAAGCCATGAAGCCAGCATTTCTGAAACATCGGGGACATCCATCTGTGGCATAGTTTTAGCCATCTCCTAAAACTCAGCAAATTACCTTGGTAGCCTATTGTTGCAGAAAACAAAGATGAGTCAGTAAGTAATAAAATATAAATAGTTTCTTGCCCGATTGCACTTTTGTGTGCACATCACTAGAGAATCTCATCCACAGAACTTTCATCAAAAAAACAGCAGTTAAACTAATGTATTTCCTAAAGAGAGAAAAAGGTGATGAATTTAATAAATGATTTACTTTTTTAACTTCAGGATCATTTGCATTAATAAGCTTTGGCAATATAACAAGTAGAATAAGAGGTACAACCATCATTAAAACCATTGGATTAGTAAGCATATCTGTTAAGTGCCATTCTTCGCGAGGCCGAAAGTAGTTAATTTGATGAACCGCACTGAGTTGCAAAGGATATGGAAGCGACGTCACCAGCGACGGCTAAAATAAGATCAAACACTTGTAAATATCCAAAATGATCACACCCACGATATAAATATCGATGTAATAAACTCTGACATCCTGTAAAAAAATCCATAAAGTCTGCGTCCATAAACCCTCCCAAATTCCAGTCTGCGTCCCGATACATTCTCGTACCTTTACTCGGTATTACAACAGGCATCGGTTGTGCAAAAATGTTCTAGAAGCTAACCTGCAATAAATTCAGTCGCCGCGCTCTTATCTTACCCTTCGAGGTAATATCAACTCGTACCGGCTCAAAAGCATAATCGATGTTTGAAATTTCAATAATATAAGAACCTGGTGGAACTCCCGAAATAACGAACGAACCATCTTCTCTGAAAATAAATTTAATAATATGATTGCTTCGTGAATAAATCAAATTCCACATGTGCATCTGGATAGATTTACTCGGTATTCTAGAATAGATTTCCAACTTTTCAAAAGAAACTCCAATAGCCGTACACTAGTCGAAGGCACTAACTCATTTAAACTCACTTCAGAATTGATATGTAAAAATAAAACAAACTATTTGATGATAACCAACCTCACAAATGCAATGTATTTGAAATCGTAATTCACCAGCACACGACTTGGGCTTGGTTTGCCGTTTTGAGTGGTAAACGATTCTGGGAAAATGATTTGTCCTTTGATTTGATAGGTCGCTGCAACATCCTCAACTGCCGCTTCCAGTTCCGCTGCTAACTCTCGCACCGCAGAAAGAAATAATGGAAGTAATAAAAAAACTGACATAACCTTCAAAAGAAAAACTTTTAACTGTAAAAACCTTTCAAAGAAAAACTGAAACAACGGAAGAATTAGAAAACATTAACTTGCACCCAAAAAATATGAGATCATAGATTAAAAAACAAAGCTCTAAAGCTGAGAAAAAAATTGCAGTGTTATCCTCTTTATTTGACACGCCGATAATGAATTAGACGGAAAATTCATAAATCACCACATTGCAAAAATGATCTAAAATCAAAAAAATATCCCATAGCAAAATAATAATAATAACATAAATAATAACAAATAACAATTAAAATGGAAAAACAAACTTTACATTTAACGGATAAAAATACCACCTTCCACAAATATGCTTATATCCGTTATGTAAGGGAGATTATACATGTATTCTTGCGTACAATAACTTATGAGTAACAAAACAAGAAATAATGACTATCAAGCGAATTTTTACAGTGCTATCAAATTACTGACATTCTCCGCGTAATTCAAAAATAAATAACACGCAGAACAAATTGAAATTATACATCTGTAATCAAAAAATTTACTTTTTTGAGTAAAGGTTTCTGTAAAACCTTGTTGGCAAGCTTTATTGAACGATTTAGTTATTCAAATTGAAGATTACATAATGCAGGCTGTAACATTTTGAAAATAACAGTATGTGAGGATATAGTATAAATTGTAGTGGCACAAAGATAAACAGTTGAACATCGTCGTCCTTGACAGGAACAAAGTGGTGCAGCCGGATAAAAAATCGAAATTTGACGGTAGAGTGCATCGTTTCCCAAAAAATTAAAAAGGTGTGCTATAAAATATGCATAGGCAAACAAATACCGAGTGAATTAATTGAAACGCTTTAGGAATTCTTCGGCAGATACTCGAGCACGAGCATTCAGTGCCAATTTCATATCGCTGATTTCCTGTAAAAACCATTCTTTTTCACATGAAAACAATTATCGTTAACCTAAGCAACGAATTTTGAAAGAAATCCATTTCTTAAACTTCTCGAATACTGTGTAGCTCATTGCTAAACATCGATGGTTAAAATGTTGACGATTTATGAAAACTTTGAGATTTCCCAAGCAGATACACGTTATTTTAATAATAACTGAAAAAGACATCGAATCGGGATTCGAAGGTGTACCAAATAATGAACCAAATCCTTCAATCTTACCAGACAAACATGGATAAAGTATTAAAAAAATAGACAGAAGGTTTGCACGATAAGGATAGATGTGATTCGAAACTTCAAGTAAGATATTCTGCAATTTAGCAAATGCATTACAAACACATAAGTGACAGCTACCTTATCAATTTCTTGCATAAAGTGAATCAAGAAATCAACCAGTTTGTGCTTGTACATCATCTCCGTATGCGTTGCAGTTATTAAGAATGATATGTCATAACCTGGCATCGCTTTTCTATAAAAATTAATTTTGATATAAATAGTAAAAAACAAAATAATCGTTCTCCATAATCAAACTTTGCTGCTATATATGTAGTCTGCTTATACTTGCAGAAAAGGCTTAACTAAAGTATCACTGCGCACAATTCAATAAGAAATAAACCTTCTGAGTATAATAAAGTTGTCGGCTCTCTGACACATAAAGCGTGTAAACTTGTGAGTTAAAATTTTCTCAATATCATCGGCTTGTTTCACTGCAATACTGACGCGTACCGAATTGATCGACGGTTCAATTAGGACACGTTCCTGCTTGTTACGTGATACAACCACCGGCGTCAACAAAAGTTCAGATGATGTGCCAACTTCTACCTGAAATTAACGGAGAAAGGAACCTGCAGATGGAAAAATATCCATGTCCACAGTACAAAGAAAAGAAATTCGTCACACGTAAAAAAAATTTTACGTGTAAAATTGATGAGCCGTTCAAGCATATCCTTCCACATATTGAAAAAGTCCTTTAAATTATCTTCTCTACTTGCTTACCACTACGGTATACATAATGCAAATGCAACGTCATCCTACTTCTATTCGAGCGCTACATGTTTTTTCTGAAATCCCAAACTTTCTGCTCTTCAAATGTTTCTTTTTTTTGCAGCTTGCAAAAACCGTAAATATATAAATGTAGAATGATAATATATTCGCAGAAAACTATGTCAAAGATAAATTACTTGTATAGAACATGCCAACAACTTACTTCTGGCTTATTATATCGCTCAACTACCTGCGAGCTGAATTGTTCCAGGCACATTGCAGCTTCTAATGTTTTCCTTACAGCTTCCAAATATGGTTGCAGCGTAGCACTCTAAAAACGACTCGTCACTGGTTTGAGTTATAGTATGAGTGCAAATAAATTAAATGATTTGTCTGCTTACATGAATCTACAGTTTTTTAAAATATTTACAGAAAACGAAGGCAGATTTAATTAACACGAATAAATGATGAAGTAACTAAGTCAGTAAACATACAAACGAAAAAAAAAAAGAAAAAAGAGGCAAATAAATAAACAATAATTGAACAAGTACGTAAATCAACATACCATCCTTTACGGATATGGAATTCGCACTTAAGCTGCTCCAAAGTTTAAGCTCTGCAATGAATTTCAATTCAAACAATTAAACAAACACATACGAGAATATCACTAATAAATGTTAGCGTCTTATATAAACATTAATAGATTCTATCTGAAAATTTCCTAAACCATTCAATTATCATTATGAATTATAGAGGAAAATTATCATTAACTTCCATTTCTAATCACTTTTTGAAAATTTTCACAAAAATTTAACCTTAATCTAACAAAAAGGAAAATATCATTAGCAAATAAAATTTAACCATAAGATTCACCAATTCTAGGTATGACGAAAGATTTTTTTTTTCGAAGATAACAATTATGAAATATAAATAGAAATATTAACGCACGTTGCAAGTATGTAAACGTGTCATTGTACGTCCAAATAACCGTTAAACGTGTACATACCAAAAGCAGTAAAAAAAGAAACACAAAAAAACTCCGACGAAAAAAAAACGGCAATATATGCTAATTCAATATACAACATGCAAGCTATAATTTTGAGAATCTATTGTTTGTGTTGCAGCTCATCGGTAAAATATTTTCAAAGCAATAAATGAGTAGAAATGATGTCGTGCTGGATGATAATCACTTACTAATTGATGGCAGTTATTTCTGCTAGGATATACTCTAATCACTTATTTCATTCATTCATCCATTCAAATATTACAATTTGTAAATTTGAATTCTTAGCATTGCTACTAAAATGAGAGAAAATAAGCAAAAAAGTGAAAATTTCCCATAGCTCATCAAAACATACCATCAAAAATTTGCATAATTATGCGTGAAATTTTTACACGTAAATAGAATATTTAGTTTAAAAGAAAAAAATTTCCTAAATAAAAATTTTTGAGGAATAAATTTCAGAAAATAACAACCACCGAGATAGCTGTGCAAGCTGGCGCAGTTGCTAATTGTCGGTATTGCTATCCGAATAGATTGTGGTTCAAATCTTGTGCGCTGATCGATACAATCATTGAGCCAATCCTTAACAGACTTAAATACTTAAATATGGTTGACAAAAATGATAGGACTGAGCACGAAACAAAAACCACTTCATTTCTCTTTTCTCAGTTTGTTTTCATCAAACTCTGTTTGAATTGAAATGAATTATAATTCAATTGATTGATGAAAATAATTGAAATATTTATGAATGAAAATAATAATAATATTATCTAAAATAATAATATTATAATAATAATGATATAAAATAATAATAATATTTGATGAAAATAATAATAATATTATCAAATAATCAAATAATATTTATTGCTAAAAAAAAGAAAGAAAATTTCAGTGTTGATCATTTCTATAGACAAATTTGAAATTAGTCAAATTTTGATGCGTGTAAAAATTGTAGCTAAAAAAAGAAAGAAAGAAAGAAAGAAATTAATTCATTAATTATTTTAAATAAATAGAATATCTTAGATTGATATTTATTTTCATCATCAACTCTTTCATTTCCAAACCTATTTCATATCAAAAATTATCAACATTTTACTACTATCCGATCATCGATCAGATCACTCATCATTGTTTCGCATTTGCATTCTTTCTTCATCCGGTAATTTTCACACCTGATTTCATGAATGCTCCAGAATACTCTTCCTTCATTGGTTCCGCCTACATTTAAAAATGTTGGAAAATTTTTGCAAATAAAATTAAACGTGTGCATTGCAATATTTAGGGTAAAAAAAAAGAAAAAAAAGCATAAACGAATTTTATAAAAATTTTTTCAAACTCTTAGAATTTTTATCTCAAAATAATTTTTTGTTTTGAAAAATAAATTTATTTGAAATAAAATTTTTTTTTTGCATAAATTACCACTTCTCTTCTCCTATCTACTCGATATTATTCAACACTACTTAATAATCTTTACGTTTGAATTTTCCAACTAATTTTATAGGATGTAAACTTTTAAATTTTCAATTAGTTTTAGGTGTAAATTTTTGAATTTTTAACTAATTTTAGGATAGAAATTTTTACTTTTTTACGTAATTTAAAATTTTACGTAATTTTTACGTTTTTGTACATTTACGTCTTTTAAATTTTTGCATAATTTTAGGATGTAAATAATTTTACTCTCTAATTTTTCATTTATTTCTGTTTCATTTAATTGTTCGATATATATTTTTCGAAAATACAACAGCATTATATGATCAAATTCATTCAACGTTAATACCACAGCACTATGAGATGAGATCGGTGTAGTACACCGCGTCATTTCTGATTTTAAACTATCATCGCCTGGCTGAAGCCATTCATTATGCGTAATTATCACAAGGACATTTTGGTATGTTTTAACTGTAAATAATAATATGCGAAAAATTACTAAATTAAAATTTCTAATTTTGATTAATGTGTAGTTTGATAATTAATAAAATGTTAATAAATAATTTAATTTAGATAAATGATAAAGTGTGATGCTTATGAGAGATAGAAAAAGCATAATTAATGATGGCAGTAAAATTTAGTATAACGTAGTGCTAAATTTCAGGTGCAGTAGAACCTAGTATTATAACATGTAAATTTGTGGAGTATCAAAAAATAATTGTAAAAAAAGGTTTTTCTCCATTTACAGATATAGGTAAAGAATAGGTATTCATTATGGCTATAGGTAAAGAGTAGGTTTTCGTCATAGGTATAGGTAAAGAGTAAACATCCATTATAGCTATAGGTGAAGACTAGGTTTTTGTCATAGGTAGAGCTAAAGAGTAGGCTTTCATTATGATTATAGGTAGTGAATAGGCATTTATTATAGCTATAGGTAAAGAGTAGCATAGGTATAGGTAAAGAGCAAGATTTCATTATAACTATAGGTAAAGAGTAAGTAGGCTTTCGCTTAATACATTATGCTTGAAATAGTCGTATTGATTTATTTGATAAAACAATGATAAATTACAGTTAATTATATTTTGAAGAGAACATTTGGATAATTTATAGAAATTGTAAATTTTCCAAAAAAAAAAATCTTAAATTTGAAAAATTATCTTTTCTACATCAAGTAACCTATCTAAATAAGGCCTATCAAACTAAATTATCTAACCTATCTAATTATCAAACAACCTATCTAATAAGGCCAAACATATTAAAAGAGCAATAATACACTCTTTAATTATTCTAAAATTTCAACAATGAGGGATAGATGGCATTGTTGTTTAAGTACTCAGTGATTTCAAAGATAACAGTTTTATGTATCGACTAACTCACAATCATTCCTTTATGAAATCACATCGACCAAACATCGCTTCGTTTCTGAATTATTTGTTATGCGTGAAGGTATCACCGAATCTACCACACTTATCAGTATTATCATTCCACTTTATCATCATGTTGTTGTTGTTGCTGTTGTTCCTTTATTATTTATTATTATTAATTATTATTATTATTATTATTATTATTATTATTATTATTATTATTATTATTATTATTATTAATTATTATTATTATTATTATTATTATTATTATTATTATTA
>JABVXW010000453.1:0-38619 GCA_013365375.1 Litomosoides brasiliensis | reverse complement strand
ATATATATATATATTTTAATTTATAAAATAAAAAAATAAATGAACATTTTTAATTTGGCTGAATTTTTTTTCGATTACACGCCAATGTTTGAAATAGCATTTTTCATTTTTTGCTGTCTACCCATCCTGCACCGTCGCCCTCGCAAAAAAAGTATAATGTAAAATCAAAAGTGCAATATTGTTGGTGCAACGCTGCTACGAATCAACAATTAATCAACATTCACCTGTCACCATCCCTCATAAACATATTGTAAGATTTGTTAAGAATAAATTATCACCAAATTCAACGAACATCATTTTCATACTGTCGTCATTGATGATCGACCATTACTGTTATTTTTTCCTCGTAGTTTATTAGCTGTTCAACTTCTCTATTTACCCATTATCACATTTAATTTTAACTTTTTAACTTTATGGAATATTCCGAAAACAACCACCAGTCGATACTATAATCATACATTTCATTCCTGTTATTTTTGTTAATTTCATTAAACTTGCATTTTCCTATCAGTAAAATTTGATGAAATTTTCCCCTCCTTTGTAGTAATTATATAAATATGAAAATAGGCATTCATTTCTTCACTATCCACTTGTTGGAAATTCTGGTAACTAATCGAATTAGTTATCACCTCTGGATAGCTTCTACTAGTGATTTTTTTGATATCCTTTTCGATTTCCATAATTCATTTACATGTTAATTGTTGAGTAAAAATTTTTTTCGTGTATTAAACTGAAATGCAATAATTATAATGACAATTATATGGCTTATACAGATACTGATAAAACGATCACAGGATTCTCTAACCGAGAAAGAACAGATGAATCAATCATGAAAGATCGAATGGAAAGAAAGATCGAGAGAAAAATATAATGTAATTTGATATCAAATAGAGTACAAATTTGAGAATAAACTTTTCACAGTATAAAATCCATTTTAAATCACAATAATTAATTACCAATTCAAAATATTTGCTTGCAATACCAAGCTTTTCTTTCACCACATAAATTAAATGTTTCCATTACAAAAGAAAAAAACTCGATAAGAGCGAAAAAAAAACTCACAAAAAAT
The DNA here is from genome assembly GCA_013365375.1 of Litomosoides brasiliensis. Classification (NCBI taxonomy): domain Eukaryota; kingdom Metazoa; phylum Nematoda; class Chromadorea; order Rhabditida; family Onchocercidae; genus Litomosoides; species Litomosoides brasiliensis. The sequence continues at coordinate 37,550 of JABVXW010000453.1, read as the reverse complement.
GAAAGATCGTATATGTATGTACGATCATATCAACAAATTAATACTGTTACTATTAAAATGGAAAAAAGTTATGAAAAAGGAAATAATAACGAAATAACGCCTCATAATCAATGGTTACAGATAAATTAGCAGTAACAAATAAGCGTAGAAAGTTTGATTAATGATTAATTTAATATCGAATGATGAAACAATGAATGAAACAGTAATGTATGAGAGAGAAAGAGGAAAACGACGAATATGTCAAGGACGTAAAAATACAATTAATGCAATTGGATTTAAAATTTAAAAAAAATTAATTTCTTTTAGCGAAATTTATTGCTATATATTTCATAAATGAAAATAAGAACTGTATCTACAGTAATATCACAATATTACATTATACATTCCTACGAGATCTAATGAAAGCATTGAAACTATTAAGCTGTTAAATCAAGAAGGATATTTAAATACCGTGATTAATTTTTAACAACAAACGCATACATTCGTCATATCACCGGAGAAAATATGTTTCATTAAGCGACTGCAAAAGAAAAGAAAGACATTTAAAAAATGAAGTAAGAACAAATTTAACTTTACATTCATTTAAATGTTTGACTTCACTGTGGTCAATTTGCAACAACAAATATCACAAGCATAAATGGAAACAACTGAATAAATAAAAAAAGTTCGTAAAAGGAATTATATAAATAATTTCCTGGTGAAAAAAAATATTAGAAATGGACCCTATCAAATATAATCGAAGACCACAATATCACTGAAATATAAAAACATTATGTAACTAATTGCCCAATCAATTATTCAATTAATTCACTTCATCAGTTGAAATTACTCCTGACTCTCTCATTATCAGATTTCTCTATTTTCAGTACTGGATGACGAGCATACTGGTAACGATGTTAAATCAGGTCGAGCAAAACCAGTATAATCTGAACGATAACCACTGCTGTCTGTATTCGTCGCAAGATTTTGCGAAGGGACAGGATTCTGAAAATTTCTTTCTCTAATTTGATGAAAATCACAGAAGAATATTTATGCCATTCAGTTCGATAAAACTTTTAAGGCATGAAATTCTGCTGGAATTGATAGGAGCTAAGAACTGATCATTTAAGGGAAATGAACGACCATAAAAGCTACTTTGTCAGCATACGTTTATTCATTATCGTAAGCAAAAAGAAAATATATTATGACAAAATGTAAACTGATAGTTCTAACTACCACTAAACTAAATCACTGCTTCTTTAGAAGTGTTTAGTAATCTCAATAAAATTTTATTCTAGAGAATTTGTAAAACGACGACAAATCATGCCTAGACAGATAGAAAAATCCTCCAAGCGACTAAAAGACATAACGGCAAACTATCACCACTTAAATCAGGTACATTGGCTAAATAACCTTAACATGTCGTGAATTACATATTAGTGCTAAACACAGTAAAATCCTTTGTTGTCCTTTCTTCTCATTTTTAACTAAAAAATTTCATTTCAACTGAAATTTGTTTTTAAAACACAAGAGCCTTTGTAACCTCAGGTTTCGCATAATCTCCAATCCAAAGAATCATAAACTCTTGCCGAACGAGTGCAACTATAATAGCCGGTCCTAATGTAAAAGGTATCAAATAAATTAAAGCAGGTTGTGCAGTATCCATCAACATTAAAGCAATGAATGTTACAAAAAGACCAATTCCATAACCTAAAAATATGGTAAATTTAGCAAGTTCTTTTCACGGTAAAATGAATTATAATAAATTCGTAGAAACAAATAAGAAATATATACGTGAAGAACAGCACAGATATTAAAAAAAACAGTAAAATTTAGACTTATGAAAAAAAGACCAACCGACAATTGAAAAAAATCCATAAAGATAACGTGTGCGAACCGGGAAATCGGCAGTAAAGCAAAAGCAGATCAGGTAGCCTATTTGAAAAGAAAAATAACAATAGATTTTTCCAACAATTACAATAATACAAATATGAACTTACTGTCTCATTTGTCTCTAGAAGACTAATCGTTGTTCTATTAGAATCAACTTATTAGATGGCTAGGATTATAAAACTTCTTGAAGACTGCATCTGACACATAAATGCGCTATTCACACTCATGAGCACAACACTTAACAAAAGTGGAAATGAATTCAGATAGAACTCAATTGAAATCTGATTAATATAATAGCAATAAGTTTTATTCCAGAACTTAAATGTGGTTCGTTGCGTTCCATGCATAATACGGAATTTTACCTATTACGATGGGTGAACAAACAATCCACGTCATTTAACTTTGCGGAAATTAAAAAATTTCTCTATTTTGGAGATCATTTTTTGAGTAAAATTCTATTACTGTTAAATCTTTTGTCCTCTTAAAAACTAAAGCACTTTATAAATTGTGTTAAAAAAAACACTGACCAGGTACTATAACATCGCCCAAACCAAGGACAACTGGATGAAATCCTTTTTCCACTTCAAAATCAATGCATGCAATCATCGGATCACTTAATTTTGGCACTTGGAAAAGCATCGGAAACTGCAATATACATATAATGAAAGAACTTGCATCTTTTTCCAAATAATCCGAAAATTTCAAAATTCTATTTTTTTTTTGCAAAATTCTTGGGGCAAAGGCTACCTTTTCTGGTATATCAGTGTTGATCGGTGCTACAAGATAACCGCCATTTACTTTTGAGCAATCAGTTCCAAATGCAACCTGAAACAACAAAAATGCATAAAATCTAGTATAATTTCGTAAAGACAGAATCAATGTAAAGATTTGCCTTAAACGAATAAATTAGGAATTTGGACGATAAAAGCTAAAAATTATACAGCAGAATATTTTGATGCAAAAAATCTACCTCAATCATCACGGAACATCCACTCTTGGTAAGAAAAGGTGTGATAAATACCATGAATACATCATATACAAACATGCACATCAGAAGAACTGTCAACCACTAAATTATCATATGCATATAACGCACTAAGATGGACATTTTATTTCTTGTTTTTTTTTTTGAATTATTTAATGGTTCCACTGTAATTTATTTATTCCTGAGAAACCTACCTGGCCAATATTCTGACTGGCCATATATGAAATCCAGAGACACTAAAATTTACCATCCACGAAATTTCAGTCATTAACAGTATTTCTATATAATTCCAAATCTTTTGAAGTCATTTTTATTTTTTACGAAATTTTAAAGTACTTTACCATCAAATTCGGGAATCGAATGCCTTTTAAAACATGGATGCAAACAGCGATATTAATGAAATCAAGCAGTAAAAATGCATATGGATGACGTCGGAACACAAACCAGGTGATACAAAATAATGCTGCACAGAGAAACACCATCACTGACATCACAAGTGGTCGTTCGGTGCAACACTGGTAATTAAATAAATCACGTCGGAATATCGACTGTGTTATATCATTCATCGAGATGCATGCCTTAAATATATTCTCATCAAATAAAAATCATGTCTTACTAAAAAAAACACCTGAATAAAGTAGTAATAAAGGAATATTGATTATTAAAGCATAAATTCTGGCAACAGTTATGCCAAAGAAAATTTTTTGCAGTTATGTATGAATCCAACAGACATACATGCGACGATACCCCCAAAATTAAATACTTTACTCAGATCTTAAACATTAATATTCTCCAAGAGAGATCATAAAATTTTCGAAACCTACTGTATTCAATTATTAATAGTAGTAAAATTACCCGACAGTGGCCACATTTGCATATTGATCCAAATAATGCCGTTAAACAACGATGAATACTGAATGTTCCAATGATTGCAAGCAATATGTTGAAAATCAACACTACAAAATTTGATATTATTGCACAGTCATATATTCATTATCCTTCTTGCTTTCCTAGCTCATACTTATTTCTTAACCTACCCAATTTTAAGAGATGAAGATTGAAGCTTAGATTAGTTCGAGAAACATTTATCAGTCTCTCTCGAATCATTTCCAGCTCTATGAAAAAATATATCATACAACACATTAGAATATTACGTAAAAAAATGTTAGAAAAAGCAATAAATTATTTCACTTAATTATTTACAATGACAAAAAAAAGATATTTACCTACCTATAACACCACGAAAATAAAAACCAAGCATTAAAATACCAACAACAATAAGCATCACAATGATAATAAATAAACAATTTGTTGATGTTGCTGTTTGTCCATCATTTAGCCAACTCCTTGATTTCTGTACGTGATTTTCAGCAGTCGAGATCTGTTGAGATCCATGAAAAGAACCAGCTTCTTCATGTCTAAAGAATAATCACTCTCATTAAACCAATAACTATTATTCCGAAATAAGTTCACGATCAATAATAACCATCAGCAAATAAGCATGATGAGATCAATTATTGCCAAACGTAATTAAATCGGCTAACAAAATTTAGAAAATAATCTTACTTACTGCCACTAAACAAAACCTTAACATGACCATTACTATTACTCCTAACTCCAAATAATTTTAAATCGGTTACTAATTTTAAATAAAAGCAAAAGCAATCATATTAAAATTAACGCTTACATAGTAACTGTGTTCCAATTGCGTTTTTTTATAAATTAAATTATAACTTATAAAGTTAAACAATATTACTACACAGTTTATGCTGATATCCCAACATGACCAGAAATTAACAGTACAGTCACCCAAAAAAATGTTTCTTTTTATACTTTAACCTGTTCAACATTGTAGGTATTCAGTAAGGAAATTAATGTTTGGCCGTGATATGACGAAAACTATTTTGGTATCAGTAATAGAAATAAATAACTTATCAAAGAAAAACAATCAAAAATTTTTATGTTTGTAATTTAGATAAAATCAGAAGAAAAAAAACTAGCATTTTTCGAAAAGCGGCCCAAAATCCACCTACTGTAACACATAGTATAGCTATAAGCCAAATAATTAACATGGATATATCCCATCGAGAATTCGGCGGTCTATAGAATTGCAGCAATAATTCTTTTCCACTTCTATCGCTACTTAAATTCTAAAGCATGCTAATTTGTAGTCATCAAAATGTTTATACCATAACAGAAATATTACAATATATCAAAAAATGAGAATGTATTAGACGGACTGGGGATTAATCCAATTACTATTTGGAGTACTTCTCAAACTCTAACAGCAGATCTATGAAACCTAAGTGTAAACAGAATTACCATCATTTCGTTAAAGAACGAAGTCCTATACATGAAAAAGGTCGGCAGTTTTGTAGATTGGTTGAAATCTGGATCATAAAATTCGGAAAACTGAAAGATAAGATACTTTTTCGAAAGGCTACATGACTTGTTCAGTTAATTCTTCATCGAAAAAAATACCCAAAAAATAAAAAATCTCAAAAATGATTTTTTCCTAATTCAAAGTGTAAATAATTTACCAAATAATCTGCCCATTTGCTGACGTATTTATGACCTTTATCAACAAGCATAATCGCTGCACTGGCATGTCTTGAAGTCAACTGATTTACCTGAACAGGTGAAAATATATGGATTATTTAAAACACACATTATTATAATATCAACATTAACAGCCAATGAAAGCCCTGAAAAAACCTTCGCAACATTTCAAGCAATAATGAGAAAATCATCTGCAAATTTCAATCTAGATTGTTCAGTAAAATCTTTCAAGAATAAGCGACAGTGAAGACATAAATATATCACAGAAAGTTATAGATCACAGTACCCGATATATCACAGACGGTTCCTCATACCAGCCATTCAATTATTGAACTAACCTTAATATTTTTGGCTGCTAACATCTCGATAGCATGATCTGGTGATGCTGCTTTACGATGAAATATTCGCTTTTGTTGGACATATTTTTAGGATTACAATCAAATAATAAAAACTTTTAACTATGAATAACTAATACTAATGATAGCAGCTCACATTACTTAATAAATACGTCTAAAATCAAAGATACACTTACTTGATATTGTAAAGCCTTCTTAAAGCTTGTATTCTTCATAATAAACGGAATTGCACAACGACCATCTTCAATTTTCAGGCGATAATTCAGTGCTACCGCTTTCTTCTCTAATAAGACTGGTCTCTCTTCATTGCAAACATTAGTATTATTAACACTCCCACCCCACCAACCAAGTCGTAACACCTCCTGAAGTCATTTACCATTAACTTTTTCTCCCAAATATAACTTTCACATTACAACTAAATATGAAAGTACAACAAATGCTACACATTTACAAGATTAAATGAAAATAAGCAAAGATAAAAGTCTAATGTAAAACTAAAGATAAAAAAAAACCAAGATGGTGAAAAATAAAACTAATTTATTCATCATTCAAATAGTTTGCTAGGTTAGGAATACGCAACGCAATCAAACATCTACAGACAGCAAAAGCTAACCTTAACCTAAACACAAAGAGAACATGAAAAAGCGATCTTAATTTTAATAGTTTATTACAAAAAAACCAACAGCATTTTTAACATCGTTTGCTATCTGCTGCGTTCGCCACTGCTCGTAATTAACACAAAATGTCTGCTGCTTTTGCGTAAATTCATTCTGGACAAATAGATAAGCATAACTGGAGTCGTAATATTGATGCCCTTCCTCAAAATCAGCAAACAATTATAGAATCAATTAAACAGTAGAAAATATATTCCAATTTTCTTAGCTAAACAAATTAGGGCAACTGTTTTTTCTGTAGTATTACGTCATCTGCTTTCTGGTATAATTAATTAGGAGGACATTGAATGAGTTGTTTCAATCACTTCCCTTTAATTCTATTTTTCATCTTTAATTCTATTTTTGTGAAGTTTTTACCTTTTCTTCAATTTTTTACTAGAAGCAAAAGAAAAATCAAAGCCTCAGTGCTTCACACTTAAAAATTCAGCGCAAAAATTACTAGTAATTAAAAAGGAAAAATAGATATGAGAGGAAAAAAATAAAGAAAAAATTACAGTTGCTTGTACAGGTTAATTCGTTTCTGAAATAATTGACTTTACGTTAAATAAGAAAGAACCTTTAAATCTCAACATTAAAAAAGAGTTGAAAATGTGAAAAAGAATGCTTACAACGATACCGCATCCATGAATGATCATAAAAACGATGTTGACAATGAGCTGGCACATCATTATCGGATATTATAATGTTATTAATGTGAAAGATGGATGGAATATTCAATGTTTCACCGAATTACCTCTAAAATACCACTTCTTTGTTTGTTATAACAAATTTCAGGAAAGAGGAAAAAACTGATCCACAATACGGATCATAGTGAGACATGGAGGAAGAGGGAAATATCGGGAGGCGAAAATGAAGTGTTAAAAAACTAAAAGAACAGTTGAACCTACTTGCACGCAAATGTTATCACTGTTTATAATATAAATTGTAATTGTATTAATAATGCTCCTAGCAATACGGAATTTCAGAAATAAATATCAATATAAAAATAGTATCACTTTCGGAAGTTCCATAGTAAAAAAGGATACCGCATACTTCCTCATAACTCTTTCGTCATCCTTCCTCACTGTATCCTGCACCCTTAAAACATTCAACTCAGTATGAAAAAACTCAACGGATAAATCCGCAACCAGGTTTTCAGCATTCACAAATATTTCTTCCGCCATCAGCTACTCACCGCAACGATTTTTTCCTCCCAAATCAATACAGGTAAAGAGGACAGAAATGACTGATATGACCTTCCAATGTATTTGCAGATATCTGTGTGATGAGGGAAATTTCCATAAATCATTTTGTGAAAAGCATCATCATTAAAAAAGAATAAGCAACATATTTACTTTATTCAACAAATGAAAAGCAGCATAACAAAAACAGGAAAAACAAACTGCATAAAGTATCCCCTCTAAAGATCTTGCTAATAACTGCCAATACACTAAAAAAAGGAAATGAAGACCTTTCAAAAAACAGAAATTACAGAATTTCCTGAAACTCATGCAGCACACATTAATTCTTAAGTTTATATACTTTATCGGAAATATAAAAACAACAAATACCTAGTCGACTTATATATTCCGCGTCCGTACAATATTAAATCTTGCGAACCTTTACAAATTTTGTTTGTTAAATGTAGAAAAGTCCACAAATTTCCTTTGCTCTACTTCAAGTAGTGAAATCCAGAAAAAAGAAACATAAAACTGAAGGATGAGCAACTCCGGGTACAACGATGACGGCAGCAAAAAAGACCAACTTCGCAATACCAAATCAGAACATATCTCGTTTCATAATTGTAATTGTTGAAAAGCAAAAACAGAATCACGGGAACGAGAAAAAGAGAGTAAAAAAAACATTCAAATACCCAATTACATTTTATCCAAGAAATTATCCAAGCCAGGTATCTGTTCCTTCAAACCCTTACGTTTACGAATTTCAGCTACAATTTGAGCGGGTTTCGTGTTCGGTTCCAAAGGATTACCCTGTAGCACCTGCCAGTGGTCAAAAACACACTGCGGGAAGGCTTGGCCGCCCGTGTTAGAGCGCAAATCAGCCGTAAAGCCTGAAATTGTGTTTCATTAACATCCTATGAAACTATCAAATTCCCAAACTCACGATTAAACAAGCAAGGCACTGTAATTCACTCATCTGTTACCGCAAAAACCTAAACCAGTTTAGGCCACATGGTCTCCTTATCATTTGATTAATCTCAATAATCATTTCTAAAATTAATACCAAAAAATATAAAGCAGTAAACAAACCGAAAGACTCATTGACAGGTAAATACGCCTTAACAATGAACATTGGAGTACCAGCTACTTGTGATTCTTCAAAAACATGGCCACGACGGCGATTGAGAACTCCATAAATACCTAAAATTGTTAATATTTTAAGTGGACCATCAAGCAAAAAAATTTTATCAAGGCTAAAGCTATTTTTGGTGGCTTGCAATCCTATTCATAGAGAAGAGAGTATTTTTCAGTTTCGCAAAATGAGGGTAAATATGATGTATACAAAGTCGGACCTGGCACACAAAAATGGTGCAAAACAAGGACAAAAACTTTTAAATCAACCTCCTACAGCATTTTCCGGACACTGAATTTCTACAAGATAAACCGGTTCCAGTAAACGTGGTTGAGCTGTTAACACAGATGCATAGAAAACACGACGAGCTGTTGGAATAATCTGGCCGCCACCTCTATGAATTGCATCTGCATGCAGTGTAACATCATGTATATTGATGCGAACACCTAAAATTCACACGGTCATTGAATTTCTGAAAAATTTTCTGCTTACAAATCATGAAATGGACCAAAAACACTAACCTCTCATATTTTCATCGCAGAGAACTCCTTCCTTTGTAGCCCACTGGAAACCCGCAACAACTGAATCTTTAATTTCATTCAAATATTGCACACCCTTTGTGACATCAACCAAAATATTTGCACCAGTACCATCTGGACCGAAGCACCAAATTTTCCTCGCTTCAGTGACATCATAATCATATTTTTCAGCCAAAATTTTAGCGCGTGCCTAAAAATATTCGAAAAATGATTTCTTCGAAGAGACTGAATAAAGAGTTTAAAACGCAATGATCTCACACATTCATCTTCTAAACACCAGTGTTTCCACTTGCATAATTCATTCTCACATGATCAACATTTGTAATGTCTAAGGACGAACTTACTTTCATTTCATCACGGGCATTAATTTCACCCTTATCGATATCATCTGCAAATCCGTCAGGCATTGGCACAGCTTTGGCGAATAGACGATTGTGTTTGTTAGGAGATTTTGAAAGGCACAGCTGGTCTGATTCTTCAGTCACAGTCTCACGGTACGAAACGACTGGATCGGACTTTTTAATTGGAATACAAGCGTGGTCCTCTTCTAAATCTTTCAAGCAAATTTCCAAATGGAGTTCTCCGGCACCAGCAATAATGTGTTCGCCCGATTCCTCAAATATGCACTGAACCATAGGATCGGATTTCGCCAAACGTTTCAAACCTTCTACCTGTAATTTGAAATTATTGAAATAAAAAAGAGCCATCAATTTGAAAAAGATGGAAGTTACGAGGTTTGTTAGATTGCTGTTCACTTCCTAAACATGAAACAGTGGAATATTTTGAACTTTATAAGAGAACAAGGATTGCACAAATTATAAATGCTATAATTTTTAAATTTGAAGTTTGACATGATAATTACCAGTTTCGGTAGGTCTCCAGCATTCTTTGGTTCCACAGCAACACGCACAACTGGTGATACCGAAAATTTCATAACACGCAGATTATGGGCATCTTTGTATGTTGTTATTGTACCACCTTTCACAAGATATTGGTCAACACCCACTAGACCAGCTATATTACCAGAGGGAATATCTTCAATTGGTTCCACATAACGTCCCATCATGAGAATTGTGCGCTGAATGGTTTTCTCGTACAAATCTTCTTTCTTTCCGGGCACATAATTCGGCCCCTGAATTCGTGCTTTCATCCCGGTTGAAACCTAAAATATGAAAAATGTTTCACCTATGTTGCAATAATAGACACATGGACTGAAGAGAAAATGAAAAACACGTTAAAAGAGTGGAATGCACTGTAAAAATACTTGTTCTTTTCGTTGATTTCCTCATATACGTAAACCCTCCCTTTGCGAAAGATCCATAAAATTTTTTGCTTTTGACGATCTATGTAGTAGCTCAATATTTGTTCTTCATTTTATATGTTGAATACAGAGAGCAAAGCGATAAACTTACTTTTCCAGAAAATACACGTCCGAAAGCATAGAAACGTCCTTTATCCGATGTTGGTACCATTTTTGAAACGTACATCATAAGCGGCCCATTTGGATCACAATTCCTGATTGCAATGGCAGCTTCATCATCATGTGGTCCCTCATACAGCATCTCCATTCGATATTTTTGAGCGGTAACAGGTGAGGGCAAATGCATGCAGATCATCTGAAGCATTGTGTCGCCAGCTGGCAACCACTTACGCATCATAACCTGTAAAAAAAATCGTATTTAGCTCAAAGTCATATCACTGAATTAGAGCATAACAAACCCTGTAGCTAGTTATCAAACGAGATGAATCAGAGATATATGCCACTCCGCAACTCTAACAACAGCTGCATCAAGGTCATTATCAGTGCCATAACATTTTACAACGCATTCTAAACTATTGTTTTCATTTAGAATTCAATAGTGACCTTCATTAGCGGTTTTCCCTCTAAATCTTTCTCGTCATTTGCAAGCTTGATGCCAAGCTTTTCGATCAGTTTTGCTGTTTCTTCTTTCTTAACGTTCATTACTGCATCAAACATTTTGAAAATCGGATCAAGTACAAACTGCACGAAACCACGCTTGTTACTAGCATCTTGGGTTGATGTCCACTTTTTGGTCTTCAGGTTAAAGAAACGATCACCCCAGAGGTTACGCATGAGCTTTTCAACCTGAAAGTCGAATCATTAGCTTCTGGACTCAAGAATGCCATTTTTCTCTAACAAGTAAAACATAGCAATTACATACATTAGCTTAGCTTAAGCGATCACATCTCAAGTACCTGAACTCCAAATTTTTCCGCGTAGAATTCAGCGAACTGCTTTAATGTGAAAGCCCAGCCATGCAGACCTGAACCAAAGCCAACGTTGCCAACAGCTGGATCAACCATGATTGGTCCCATTGGTCCACTATCGTCACCATATGTAGCAATTATAACATTAATATTCTCTACGATACGCTGAAATGTTTGGTAGAGCTCCTCAGCACCAAGTTGGAGCTCCAGGAGCGCACGGTCCATCTTGTTCATGAACAGAACGGGTTTGATACGTTCAGCAATAGCTTGACGTAAGACTGTCTCTGTTTGCACACAGACTCCTGAAATATAGTTGTGGCGACGTTCTTTCTGATTCTTGATGATGTAACGAACATATCGATACTACTCAGGCCATCAACAACGGATAGATGTTTCATAACAGAAAAATCTGAAAGCCCCAAGCGTGCTATCAGAAACCAAATCATGCTCTTATTTAGCGTTTTCATAGCATACTCGGCAATATTAAAAATTTATAACCAAGCAGAAAACAATGAAACGCGTTAGTGCTCAGCTATTTAAACTTGAATCAATTCTCACAACTGGCAACTTACCGGAAACACAATCGACAACAACCAAGGCTCCATCAGTGACACGTAGTGCAGCAGTAACCTGAAGAAAAGGAGAATAGTGGGTGTAGCACAAATTATCAATTTTTAACGGTGGACCGTCAGTCCAAAGCTCTGTATATCCTACGAAATTTTCATAAAAACTTTCCAGGAAGCATTAAACATATGATAACAATACAGTGAAAAAAATGTAAAAGGAAAGCTTCCTGAGCATGAATGTAACAACTTCCAAAACTTACTTCGCTAGAAAAATCAACGTGGCCGGGAGAATCAATCAGATTAATCAAAAAGCCAGGAAGTTTCTTTTGCTCACCATTGACGGTATTGATTTCCACCTGGTCCTCACCTTTGATGAAAGCAAGATCTCTTGTCTCCAACTCGAAAAAAAGCGAAATTGCGCTGAAACATTTCCAAGGTTACATTCGTTTTCTTCCGACATAAAACATGTGAAAGACCAACCAAAAGTAATGAAAAAAATATTATGAAAAAGAGAAATAAATCTCACGTGGACTTAATCGTGATGCAGCGCTCCTGCTCATCCTTACGTGTATCAGTAAAACGTGTTTCACCCGCTTTTGCTCCAGCTATAATACCTGCTTTCGATACCAGAGAATCCGTCAGTGTTGATTTGCCTTCAAAATAATGCTTCAGTTAACATATTAAAATCTATCTGCGATTTATTTAAACAACTTCACTTGACAATTCTTTAACAGCCGCAGAGGAAAACAGTTGGTAGTTACTATGAGTAATAATGGCAAAATACCTTTTCGAATATTTTTTTCTCGAAATGATTGGATTTCTATCACAACAATATCACACTTTTGAAGCCTTTGTTTTTTATTCCACATTATTTGATATGACTTTCCAAATCAGACATTAATACAGCGTGCATGCGACAAGATGATAAAAAACAAACCGTGATCGACGTGAGCAATAACTGACATATTCCGAATATTCTTTTTGTGGTCCATTATGCCACGGATTTCTTCGATCGTAAAGTTCACCTGGATCACTCAGAAAATTGTAGTTTAGTCTGGTTACTTAACTAAGACCAATTAATTTTTATTACTGCTTAACAACTCAGTTCTATCTTTGCCTACGCTATATACATTATTACAAGAATACTTTTCCTTGCGATGAAACAGTGCTTGACAATATGATTTTTTTAGTCCCGGATAGAAAAACCTTAACATTAACTCAGAAAATTCGATCGCGTCCGGCATGTCAATTTTGAGAAGTGGTTGTAGAAAAAGCGGAAGTCACCTGATCCACAGACACTATTAGTTTACCATACAACCAACAAAGAGCCTTATTAATGATGGCCTTTTTGGATCACACACATAAACCTTAACTACTGACAATTTCATGTAATCTCTGTATTCCTCGACAAACGTCTGACATTTCAAGATTTTGACAATCGCACCTCATTCAGGCTTTGCTTGAAGTCAACAGGTCCTCTTCCAAAACTCAAAATCACACGCTGACCTAGTTGTCCTATCTTCACCCAGTGCCTAATTTTCCAACTCGAAAGAAGAAAATATCAAAGATGCTGCCTATGTGGTAAAAAATTGAATCAGGTAATCCCACGAACGTAAAACTGTTTCCCATATTTTTGAATTGGAAAATAAAATGGAAATTTCAAGCAGCAAAAAAATGTAACTCTCAAGAATGGAAGGCAGAAAATCAAAAACAGACATACTAGTATATCAAAATCAATGCTCTAACAAAAAGCAAACAGCAAATAAAATTAAGTAAACTTTACAAAAAAAAAATTATGTGAAAATAATGTAACAAATAAATTTAAAGAGTTGTAAAAAAAGTTTTTGTAAAAGAAAAGCTTACCATTTTGAAAGGATCCTCTTGTCTTCTGTCACAGGTAAATGTAATTAATTCGCAAAACTGTTAGCAACTACCAACCAAAGTCAATACAGCAAATCGCATGCGACCTATCTCACAACTTTCGCTTGCTGTAGGAATTTTTTAGGAACTTTGATTACGGTGGATTGCCAGCTATTGCAACTAAATATTCGTTCAAAATTTGCCTTAATTATCGGTGACACTAAAACGAATGATTGCGCGGCAAATTAAAGGGGCGCGTTTCAAATTATGAACTGAATGCGATCAATCAATTGGTGAATGCGGAGCGGTCATGCGGTTGGACTGCTGGACGTGGTCAGTGTGACCTCGTTATGAATGTGCGAGGTCACATCACACTGAGTGTGTTGTTTGGTTTTTGGATATTTTCTGCATTTAGTGTGAATCTACGCAAAAATTTGATAATTTTTGCAAATAGTGAAATAAATGTCGCAATAAAGAAATTGAAAATATTTTAATGTTTAAATTAATTTATCTTCTCATAAAATCTACGTTTAATTTTGCAATCAACGAACGAACAATAGAAGTAGCAATTATGGCTTGTTTAACATGTATGGTTTAGCGATGATGTCGAATGACGATCATTTGAAATCGCCGAATACACCGTCAGATGCTGACAGTAACAGTAATAGTGGTTCGTTGTTCAGTCGACGTTGTCCAGATGAGTCATCGTCGAGTGGCAGTGGATCGAAGGAAAATACGCAATTATTGTTGAATAATGAAAGTACATTAAGCCCAAAATTACAGTCACATAGAGCGGGAATTGCACTACCGCGTTGTCGACGTCTCAACGACGTCTTTCCAGAAGGCCTTAAATTCAAACCGAAAATGACACGTGAAGAATCAATTGATTTAGCTACCAAAGAAGTTGGTTGTATTTTCGCCTGATGAAGTTTTGAGTTATTTGAAACACAAAAGCAGTTCACTAGAATGATAATTCTGCAATTTTATCTGCAAATATTTTTATTGCCATTTATGTAAGAAAACAATTTAGACGAGGTTTGTCATTAATGGTTTTTAACATAGCTTGTCAAGAAGAAAAGATTGAAACTAGCCAATAAAGTTTGGAAATTTGCAAAAGTTTGGAAGTTTCGGAATTCAGTGATTATAAGATCTTGTTGAAAAAAATAGAATTGTGATTTAGTTGAAGTGCTTTCAGGAGAAATCGAGTTCTGACGATGAATGGTTTAGCCAGAAAATTAGTACGAAAAATGGCACTTGCTCAATTGATGGGTACATTTTTTCTTGGATTTTGAAGTGCTACATTGCGGGAATTTCAATTTTTCAATAATTATTAATTTTTTCAGGAGTACAAACTCTGTAAACTCTCAAGTTTCACGGGGTAAGTGGTCAGTTCATGATTTTCAGCAAATTTTGTTTTATGATCATTACCGAAGATAAACGCAGTAATTCACGTTTTTAGTGACTTTTGAGAAATTAAAATTAATTTTGTGCTTCAGCTGCTACACGTGAAGATATGCAAAGATGTATGATGAAGCGCTTGGTAGAAATACGTATAAAAGAGCAGAGTAAACGTAAAGCGATGTATGATGCTGATAACGAAATTACGTACTACGGATCGAAATCTCTGGAAATTGTCTATCTTATATTTACTTTTATATTTTGTTTCATTTATTGCATCAGTTCTTCAAAGACAGTGGTATCGTACTGAAACAAGTAAATGAAAGTTATAACAATAATGTAATAAGACATGATGGATGCTTGTAAATTAACCTTCGGTATTGTTTAGGACTTATGCAGGCGTACAGGTGCTGAAGGAAGCGAAACGGAATCGAATGGAGAAAATGTACAAAAAAATGATGTGGCTATAAAGGGGAAGGATGAGGAGATTAAGTGTGGTTTGATGGAACCTAGTGCAGCAGAGCCGGATAATGATCAAGGGATGATCAGTCAGAAAAATACATTAAATGACGAAAAAATAAACGTGGAAGATAAAAATAATGATGTTGAAGAGGAGGAAGTTGCGACAGAAAATAAAAACATCGAATTAAATGAGGTAAACGGGGATGTAACTGGATATAACGATAATAAATTCATCGGAAAGACTTTTCTGTGTCTTTTTTGATCTTTAAGATTTAAGTGAGCCGAGTGTTATTGAGTTAACAGGTTTGTCACAGAATAGAATGTTTTGGTTAGGTTTTGATGGTCTAATTTTTACCGCAGTAGGCTTGTTCAATGCAGCTTTTAGAAAGACACATCCAGCGAAGATCAACCGAAGAATTGGCTGCAGTCGGGAAAGGAAACTTGTGAAAGTATGATGAATAATGAAGATTTTTCGAAGTTTGTCACTGTTCCTATTAATATTAAAATATTTTTGGAAAGCAAGCAGACCTCATGCTTTCTTTGCCTTATCAAATGAGAGATTCATAAATGAATTAACATTTGAGAGTGCTGAGGTGCATTTCTGGAACGTCTTATTCTCAATACAGTCAATACAGAATTTGGTGAAATAACAATTTTAAAAG
Source organism: Litomosoides brasiliensis (assembly GCA_013365375.1). Classification (NCBI taxonomy): domain Eukaryota; kingdom Metazoa; phylum Nematoda; class Chromadorea; order Rhabditida; family Onchocercidae; genus Litomosoides; species Litomosoides brasiliensis. The sequence continues at coordinate 21,096 of JABVXW010000453.1, read as the reverse complement.
ATTACAATATGGTATTAAAGCAAATGACATTAAGTTATGTGGGAGATGGTATAAAAAATGTTAACATTTTCAAATTCAGATTATTCAATTTCAGTCATCCACTAAACGAAGAGACAAACTCATCTAATTTGTCAGATGAAGAAACTGGTTGGTGCACCAATCGTTTCTTAATATTTCTTTTTAATTCAAACCATGGCTTTACATCCGTAGAAATTTGAATCTCCACTTCCTCAATTACTACATTGAAAATTTTAATAGTTTGCCCTCCTTGAGATATTACAATTTAAAACTGAACAGTAAGGATTATGTTCTGAAACAATTCATTTATTTGCACAGATGTAAGACCTATTTATATAATAGATTCAGAAGAATATGGAAGTTCAAGTCTAGTGGATGACTTGCTGAGTGATGTGGCAGAAAATTGCTCTGGCTATTATGACTTCCCCGAGGAGAAGACTCCGAAGTTAGTAAAACAAGTTTGCCGTTTAAATTCATTTCAAGTTTATTTGTTGTGAGATTCGTATTAGCCATGTTTGCAAGGTACACAAAACGATTTGATGCATATAGTTCAACATTTTGAGAGGGAAAAATGAGTGATAGGAAAAGGTTCAATTTTATGGAATGAGGTTCTTACAATTGTAAGTTCATGGGGGTTTTTAAAAAAAGTTGATTTCTCGTTCTTGATGCCCATGGAAACAATAAATGCTTTGAATGATTTGAAGTACTTGAACGAAACCGTCTTTGTAAAGTGTGGTCACTCTAATATCTCCGATGTCAACTAAAAGTTGATGATTGATAGTGATATGTTGTTTTTATATTTTGTTTATGAATATGAGTTCAAATCAATACAGATCGCCGGAATACTTTGATAGCGAAGAATATTACCGACTAATGCGAAAGAGACACCGGAAGCACCGACCGATACATTCAACCAAATATTATAACCCCAAAAGTATAGAGGCATGGCAAAAGAGTGCAATATTGGCAAGCAAAGTTCCAAAACTGTTGTCTGATGAGGATGACGATGATGACGAAGTATTAAACGAAAGAGATGGTAACGAGGGAGACGAAATCCAGGCAAATGAAGAAAATGAGGAGGTTACAATCTTTTGTTATTTCGATTTTTAGATTTACAAATGGAGCAACTTTATTGTATATGTGTACATCATTGTGGGATATTGCTAACCACTGATCTTGAGTAAGGTCACTGTTATATTCGGATAAGCGATAGTGACCAAAAAAAGTGACAAAAATGAAGAACTTGTTTCCCCAAAATGATCACTTTGTGAGCTTATTTAAGAATAGTGCAATAGAATTTTTAGGATCAGCGAGTTGAAGATGTGCAGGAGGCAAATCTCAGTAGTGAGTCTGAGAAAGTTTATGAACAGCAAGTAATACAAAAACGGCAAAAGAGGTTTGTAAATTAATGTCCCCCAATACTTTGCATTTTCTGCATGTGAAGAGTGTATTTCCTGATAAGGTTACAGGTAACCCATTGTAGATCCGAATATATCGATGAAGAGGCTTCATTGTCAGGTGATGACGTTGGAAGTGATGAAAGTAATGAAGATGAAGAGCAACTGAATACTTATGAGGCTGAAGAAGGAGATGCTGATGAAGTCCCAGATGATGAGATCATCAGAGAACAACTTCATAAACAGTGGCTTAAGCAGCAACAAGTAAGATTCTTTTTCATATTTTGTTTCCTTGTGAATTAGCTCCAGAATTCAATAGGATCTATAAGAACTCTCTGTTGCTTCCTAAGATTTTAATTCCACGGCGTATTAGACTCATGTTGATCTTCTTTTTGATACAGTGAAATCAAAGAATTCTCGAAATTCAGAATGAAGAGGACAGAAAGCTATTGTATTGGAAAGATCGCCTTCATGTTGACGGCGACACTGCAGATGAAACAGACCGCACTTTTCGCTTTAAATTGCGTCTAGCGAAGAGCGAGAATGCTGGTAGAGAAACTGACAACGTAACGACTGTTGATGCAAAAAATGTTGAGATTGATGATGACGAGCTGTGTAAAAGACGGCGAGAAATATCGAAATGGAAGGTGGAATGGGTAATTATGTTTTTTTTTTTAATTTAGTTAGGATTCTGGCTCACTGCGTTTTTCGCACTCACAAAAGTCGTACATCAAGAAACAGCCTCTGAGAGGTTTATCTGTTTTTAGTACAAGATATTGTTCTTCCAGAAAGCTAAATTACCTGCTGAAAGCACTTCAACGAAGAGGACGAATCCGTTATTGAAGGCTGCTTCAAAAGCGATCGATAAAGGAAGTGAGTATCCACACTTCTGTTTTGTGGTTTCCGGATTACAAAAACCTTCTTTGCAATATCGTTCAGCAATTCAATTATGCACTAATACGTCTGTGCATTTCTTTGGCTTGAATAACTGCATTTGCATTCCATTATACCCACTCTCTCAGAGATTCTATGTTCCTAAATGTTAATTTAATGTCACTTTAGTTAGTATTTTAACGCCTTTCTCTTGAAAAATATATTGGAATATACTGATTGTTACCACAAAGGAAGCTGCAGGTTTGGACGGAAGCAGTCAATCACACGAAGGAACAGACGGTTTACTTTCTAAAAATTCTCTTTTAAATCATCGAAAGTGTTTACCTCAGGTGTTGAATCAAACTAAGACCACGCTATATACAAAATCTGTGGATCCTGATAGTGAACATGGAGATGGACATGCAAAGGTTTTATTATATATGGTTTTTTTGAGTAACTTGGACATAGATTTTTATATGTTGCTCCGGGCTTAACGTAATTCTAGCAACGGTGTTTATACTTTCAGGAGCAGAATGCTGCAAAAACTGGTCATTACCAAGTCAGGACATATAAAAAAACGCAGTCCTTTGCTTAAAATAACTTTGTTTGTTCGGCGGATTAGAGTTTTCCAATCAGCACAACTACTGAACGTTTCTTTTTGTTGCCTCAAGCCTTTCAATAATTTATTGCACATTCTGTTATTTCTTTTAATATAATTCAACTGTATACACAAATATGGCTAGAAGTCAGTCTGCACAAAAAAGTCGCTGCATCCAGACCGTTATTTAACAAAGTCGTATTTTTCCTTGGAAGTGTTGCATCCTCAACGCTCATCGAAGAACTTGGTCTGTTTCGCTGACATATGATATTGCTTGTGCGGAGGCGATAGATGTAGTGTTAAAATTTTTGTCGTCAAGTCAATCGACGGCAGACGGAACGGCTCGTCAAGGAAAAATGCGCGTAACTTTTTATTACTCATGAAGCAGCATACCGCTACCATTTTCCTCAGATCTGATTTACGCATATCCGTTATCAACTTGATGTTAAGTCGCTGCGCTCATTCTACAGTGCTCTCCAGAACTTTAATAGCGGTCGTTTGTATATTTATTTGGCATTATATTTTGAACTTGCTTTTGTTCTTGAACTGTGTCTCACCATTTATAATCTTTCTATAAATAATTGCATTATACTATTTCCAAATGTACCATAATAAATGGATCGGTCAATGAATTAAATTTTTCACTGGTTAAATTTCAAAGAGATGTGAAGACTGCAAGTAACACGAAGCAAAGGAATACAGTATTTTAACGAATCCAATTATAAACAGAAACAAATAACAAATCAAAGCAGGCGGCAACGAAAAAGCACTCTTCACAATTCTTTCCTGCTTTAATGGAAAGAATCACTTCAGACCAATTATACCACCCACTCAGCCATAATTGGATTAATTTATTCGTTTTCTTCAGATCTGATTTTTGCATGTCCGTTTGTTAATTTGATGTTAAGTTGTTGGGCCCGTTCCACAATGCTCTTTCGTTTTTTTGATGACACGCCATGCGCTACCTCACCGGCGAACCTTTTATTCTGCATCAACAACATGTCCAAATCCTAAAAGTTCATCAGTCTGTAATGCTCACTTCTTAGCAGCCTTAATAATACAGCAATGTGTAACTGCCCTCCTGCTATTAAAGTGAAAGACAATGTGCCATTCCTAAACTATCGATCACGGTAGGCAAACGTCTATGATTCAATGGAATTTTGCTATACTTTGTTAAGCAGAGATAAAGTCAATGTAGCCACATAAACACGCCCTCTGGACACGAAATGGACACGCCCTCTCAATCCTTGGCAATAGCAGCACTCACAAACAACTTGTAAAACAATTACCGCAGATTGTTACACGAAACCAACCTTAACATTGTGTATCAGTACTTTCCTAAATCCATTTGGCAGCATATGCCGTGTCACCTTAGCATTACCATACCCAATCTTCGGCATGCGACGCTGTCCCTTGAATCTTCTTCGAACACGATTATCAATACCCTTAAAAAATCGTTTTTGTCGACTCTCAAGAAAGCATTACACTATGGTTCCACTTTACAAAGCAGGGTTCTTGGAACGCAGTAACCATTGGGTTTTAGCGTGTGCTAGATGTAATGCAACTTAAAACAAATTTTACTTAGAAAAATGCCTTTCTTACGTTCTAACCGTTCTCTTTCAAATTAGTTTAGGAAATAATGAGGATTTTTGCCTCAGCTCGAGAGAGTTGGTAAATTAAGTACCCGAATCCACCAAATACCCAATTGTCACACGTAACTTACGGCTAGCCTAGTAATCAAAAAATAGAGATCAACCTTTTTCTGCTGGAAGGAAACATGACAAAACAAACCTTTGGTTTTCTCCAATTTGGTCGTAATCGATGGTAACGATCCGATTCATGTCTCGTAAAGCGACGCCTATGTTTCTTCACGATTTTCACTCTTTTCCCGGCCACCAGCACCATCGTTACAAAGAACAGAAACCCTAAATATATCTCCATAATGGCGATATTTACTCCTTTCTCATAATTTTTTGCTATAAATCATCCTTCCTATCTCATACTTTTCTATCCTAAAGCAACAATGAATCCTAGAAACGCTATTCTTTTCATTCCACATCATTAAAACGACTACTTACAGAGACATCTAAATTGTCAGACAATTTTTACTTCAACTTCCAAACATTATATCATTTTTCCTTTTTTTTACGTCTTGATATCTTCAAGCAGTGAAGAATAAAGAAAAACGTCACAATTAGCAAGAATGTCTAAAGAACACGTTCATATAAGCTAAGATAAAATAAAAATACCACTGTTGCAAGAAAGAAATGTTTGCAAAAAAAGAAAATCATACTAATAACAACCTAGCACTCATGTACAATGCTTTCCCGTTCATCCAATAAGTTAACTCAGTGTGAGATGTTCAAGACATATCTTCCAGCAATAATTACAAAATATGAAGTTGTAAAATGCAAAGATCTTTCCTCATGAAATTCAACAAAACATCACAAATTATCCCAAACCCCTCACCAATCATCATCGTAATAACTAATCCATTTCCTACCAAACATTCCTACTCTTTTCAGAGAACCACTATTTCAATGCCTAATTCTCCAATTTCGTCACGCACTCTCCTTTTGAAACCAATCAATGCGTCACAGAGAGCTCGTTTAAATAGTGACGCTTTGTATCTGCCGCGTCTCATATGCGTTTTATTTTCACATCCATCCCATCAAGTAACAAAATGATACGTGAAACTTGTCATGTGAAATAACATCAATAAGAGATGATTGAGTGCTGGACACTTTATCTTTTTGAGAACCATTTTGAAACTTGAAGAAAATTAGAGAAAAAATTACAGCGCCGATAATTACAATCACAACTGTAGTCATAATTATCGTCATTCAGAATTCTGACTCAAGACGCTAGGTAAACCTTAAGCAATTGGAGAGAAAATATCTTGCGAAGATATATCCAAAGAATGTTACATAATAATAATGCCATTAATTTACTAGGAATTTAAATGAATCATAATTTGAAGTTTTACATGATACGCGACAAATTTCTATCATAATTTAAAATGAGAAAAAAATGCAAGAGTTATAATATTAAAAACAATTTGGAAAAAAGAGAATACCAAAGTAAAATTCCATTTTTTGAAAGTTATTCATTGATGTGGGATCTTTAATTCAATAATATCAAGAAGGAAATTTATAAGTGGAAAGGAAACTTGAAGTTTTATTTGATAAGAGATATGTATATGAGTTGGAAATTTTAACTTCGCTTAATACTCGCAGATATCTGTGAATTTCATTTAAAAATAAATTTATGATGCAAATACAACAAATTCGAACACAGATGAAGATGTAGAAAATGTCCCGCTAATTCAAATTTTTTTCAACTAAACATTTTATGCGCCACTAAGCGGCTGCACAAAAGGAATCATATCCTTGCATAATAACATTAGGAATCAATGACATGCGGATGCCTCGGACAAGCAAATTTGCGACAAACGAATCTTCAACACTTTTCATTGCTCAAATTTATTCTTATCAAATGATAGTCCTTCTCAACGACAGAGCCATCGTCTTATAACTAATGGAAAAGAGGAAGCAATTAACATGGGGAAAATCTCATCACAAAACTCCTGTCTTGACATAGTGTAATCGAAGAAAAAAGAGCACTGATAACAAGCTGCACAGATTCATGAAAACATTACTGTAAAATTATCCCCTAACAACATCATAATTAAATTAAAAAGTCAAACCATATAATTTTTGACCCAACGACTACCAAAAGTACATATTAAAATTTTTTAGATACTGTTCTGAAGAATGGTTGAAATATCTGTGTGGCATACAAAAAAAAATCCCAAACAAACAACTCCGTCCGGCAAATGCCGACACCTTATGAAAAATAGACTCCAGCAAACAATATTTGAACAAACAAAAATTACGAAAATATCAAAAAACCAATGTCATGAGACTTCAATTTTCCTTCATCCCCATCCCATTTACTTCCAAAAAAATTAAGGCGGAAAGCATCATTCAAATACTCCCGAACAGGATGAAACAAAAAAAAGTTCCCGATGCCGGGTTAGCAATTTATCAAATTCAGCAAATAAATTAAAAAATGTATACAACTTGATAAATTAAGTATATTGGCAGTTACAGGTGCCTCAAACAAAATGCGTTAATATCAGAATAATAAAATACAAACAATTATCCAGGTCTTTTAGTCAAAAATAATAAAAACAATAAAAAATGGGATTCAATGAGAATAATTAGCGGTGTAAACGTGAATTCCAAGTTGTCATCTCCAACAACCAGATGCTTTTATTTTTTTCGTTTTTTAGGGGAGAACGAAGAGAAGGAGAAGGCTTAAGACACATTCTATGAGGACTAGATGTATATAAAAGGACTAGATATCTTTTGCAAAAATTTTTTCCTAAAAAAATTGATTAGATTAAATGTTTTATCAGAAACCAACCAAATCATTATAGAAAATTCGCAGACCAATACAAAAGGCTAATAATCGCCAAAAACAACTAAAACAGCGATCCTTAAATAGAATATCTTTACTTTTAACAGTACACTGCAGACTTCACTTCTCTACCTGCACTTTTGGATCCGTATCCTCTGAATTAAGGTGCAGGAAAAGTTGAGGTTCACAGTCTGTGTTGAAAAAGACAGGAAAGAAAAGAAAAAACAGAACAGAAACCAATCGATCTGTCCAAGTATTTGACATGAAATAATTTGCAGAATGAAGTGTAAGAAAGACAGTGCTATGCCATCATCTCGAACTCCAACTAATCCATTCCTAATGCTGCACATCGCACTTTAGATGCTGCCTTCAGAAGTTGCTCGAAACCAGTTCTGAAAGAAATTACTTATCACAGTTATATCTTGGTGGTATAGTGCAAATAGATTAGCTTCTCTTTTTAGATGGAAAAAGTATTACGTTGTTTAATCCAGCTTACGGGCTTGGTATAGCCAATCCAATTCTCTTAGTTATACATATTCCCGTTGACTATTGCTACACATGACAATAATCAAACAGTACATGGTCAGTTGTTATGTTCACAAACGTCATTATAAAGAAACTGTTTTAACAGCTACCATAAACATTTTTTCATAAAATCTGAAGTACAAACAATGAAACCAAAAAACAAAGAGGACTATGTTGTAGGAATATAAAAAAGTATGACGAATCTACCCATAATTCCTTACATTACATGAGTGCAATTTAGATAATGACTAATTAATTTCTTCATAGTCAATTTTTCGCTTGCTTATTACTATGAGGGTGACAAAATAAATAAAATCAAGAGATTTATGAAGTAGATCAGTGACCTCAAAGTAATTAATATATGACTTAGCATTTCTACAAACATATATCAGTTTAGAGAATATAAATGCCTCAACAGCAATAAAGAGCTTACGTTGCGCCAATTTCATCGCTTGGTTCGCTGGGAGTTTTTTCAACCGTTTTTAGCAGCGCGTTTTCAAAAATTTCATTTGCTTCACTTCCAGAACAGTAGCGAATCTGCAAATACAGCAAATCTATTAAAATAAACTTAACTTCACAAGTTTAAGAAAAGTTACGAGACATGAACATATATCACAGTTACAGTTACAGCAGTAGATAGATGAAATGGACGTTAAAACCAACATCGTTCCATCATGCAGTATTCAACATCACTACCAGCATCAATCAAAAAGAAACCTGCGTAATGGCAAAAACAACTGCTTCCGGTACTGCAACTGTGGTAACGTAATGGAGCCGTCGTAGTGATGATTTCATTGCATCCTTGAATTTAGCAACAGTTGCATCCAAATGCTCAACCAGCATAATCGCATCCGTTTCCGGCAGTAAATCACCTTAGAAAAAGTAGATAAATAATTAAACCCACTAGGGAATTTAAATTCTATGAACAAGCGGATTCTTTTATGATCCAGAAATTCTTCCGAAAATCAGAAATTTGAACAAGTCAGATATTAGAAAGCTTGGTAGCAAATCAGAAACAATTCACTAGATTGTCTTAATTTATGAAACTAACCAGTGTTTAATTCAAAGTGCAGCGGTGCCATGGCCGGTGGTTCATAGCCAGCATGACGTGTGCATGTAAACTGACCAGTCCAAATAGCCATTAAATGTCTTGCGCACATTTCCGACTTGCATAATCGCAAGATTTCCTTGGGTGCTAAAATATTACTTGATGCAACTTTGCATCCATTTTCTCTAATGCTTGAATTTCCTGAAATATAATAGTTTCTGATTTTTCAGTAAAATCATTGCTAAAATCAATAGAACTCAAGTTATGTTCGTTTATATAATACTACTCTCAAATATATTATAATATGTTCATAAATTTAATGCACTGCATAATATCTCACTAACGACACGAAATTATACCATTCTTATCAAAACTGCTCCGTTCATCATCAAAAGGTCGATAACTGCCCTCAGCAATTTCATCAGCCTGCTGGATAGCTGCTTTCAGTTCCTCGTCGTCGATCTCCTTAAATACGACCAGTAACTGTTAGGAATGTTTGAAAATAATATAGTAAGAATTAGGAACTACTAATTTCATCGGTTCCCATCAATTATGAACTGACAGATACTTATGGATGACATTAGATGTGTATTTTATCAAACCTCAAATGTTTTCAATAGCTTTCCAATCATGCTCAAGCATGACAAAATAACTGATGTCAACGCAGCATAGTAACCAGTGAAAAGCAGAGACAAATCTTGCTAAATGATAAAGTTCTCTTTAAATGAACTTTACCAAAAGGCACAATCGTAGTCATCAAACTTTGGAGCATAAAATCCAAAACGGATATAATTCGAATTAACAATGGTTGAGTAGAATCGAAGCATAATGGCACACCAATCAATTATGCAACCTGCGAAGATATTACGTGCAGAAGAGCGAAGAAAAGACGGTGTGACCCGTGGCTAGTTTAACCAGCGGTTAACGCAGTGAAGGACAAATTCATAAACTGCTCTAACTTACATCAACTTTTGCCTCCACTGTGTCATACAGATAGATATTTTTCAACTGCACCACGAGGGTCTTTTCTGAACTCAGACACCTAAAAAAAATCTCATTGTTTGGCGATATATCCACAACATATGGCTACATTTTTTTGCCGGAGCTGAATGCTCGACAACATTTTAAACATAGAAAAGTATAAAGTACGTTAACAACTTACCATTCCGCATTACCTGACATATCATCCAACGGCAGCTCAGTACAAACACACGATTTATCACCGTTATCCACTTTCAAAATCTAAATAAATAAAACCAGTAAATAAGTGACTTATTATGAATCAAGGTGATTTATCCCTATGAAATATAAACTAAAATTTGGACAATTCCAGATAATCCTGGTTGAGCAACAACAACTCATCCTTTTAAAATTCATCAAATTAATCGAGTCGTATAAAAAATAATCTTTCTCTCAATGATACAGAACTATTATAAACAGACCACGTACCAGTGAGTACACTCAACAAAGAAATGTTAAGTTAGAATCATTTTATAAAAGACATACGAGAATAGGCCACTTCACGATACGACCACTTCGTGCTCGATTAACCCAAGCTAGATCACCTTTGCTTAAATTTTCTAATTTTTCACTTAATTCAGATTCTAAATCTTTCATAACATCCGAAAATTTCTGCCTTTTAGCTGCTGGAGACGGTGATTTATCCAAACATCTTTTACCTAAAACATTGTCACTTGATAGTTAAAATCTCCTGATTTCAAGGAAATCTCATTATCTATAATTTGCAAATGACATCCATATCTTCTGATTTCGTTCTAGCAATGTACCATTCTTAACATTTTTTCTTCTAACAATTATTATATTCATGTAAATATCCCAGCTTCTTCATTTCGCTCAAACACACAGAGCTATCAACTGCCTCGAAACTCACCGTCGCGTTTATTTTCCCCTTCTCTCAATAGTCCAGCCAATTTTGCTTCTGCTTCACCATCAGCAAACTGCAATTCCTCTTCCAAACCGCCAGTAGTACTTCTACCTTTCCTATGACGTCCCATCTGTGTATCATTTTCAATATCAACCTTTGCAGCATCATTATCCTCTGTATCTGATTTCTCTACGTTCATCTGTTCTCTCCGTTTGAAATATTTCATGACACTTTGAAGTGCCATACGTAATTCACAATTTCGTTCCTGAGAAACTTTTTATGCACAGTAATAAGTGAAAGATTGAAGCGTTACTTACTAAGTAATTTAAGACTAGAACCAGTAGCTTACACGATAGCGATCACGACACCATATGAGGTTATGATTCTTTGAACGTTTTCATTTCTCTAACTACCTTTATTTAAGATTTGTTACTAATTCCCATGACAACAGCCAAATGTCAACAAAAAACAATCAGTATGAAGATGTGTTCAGATTCTTTAAACTATCAACAGTAATTCCTTTTATTTATCATGTAAACGATAGTCAATAATCTATTTACATGATAAAAAGAATTACTGCTATGAAAAACAAACTTTTCTGATAGAAGCTTCCAGATTTTTGCCTGTTAGTTCAAATTTCTGACAAGCGCTCAATGGGTAACGCTCAGGTTTGCAATTAAATTTGAGTGGAAAAGCATCCACCATTGCATATTTCTTCCTCAGTTCGCGGATCTGAAATCACCCGTTTCATAAACAGTGAGTGCCAGTACAATATTCAAATGTTTCCAGTGAGTTCATTCTACTTTATCAAAACTTACCACAACTGGCCATTCCGAATGATTCGGCATACTAAGCCAGACAACTTCACCAATAGTCCAAACGTGTGGAGCACCTGCATTGCTTGCTGTGTCGCCGCTACTTGCTGCATCACTATCTTTTTTAGTCTTCTTCACAAGGTCACCCAGAACGCTCTGTTTATTGATTTCACTCGTTTTAAAAGCTCCTAATTCTTCTGTAGAAATGACTATTGCTAGCATTTTGAAAGCATTCTTGGATTAAATTATTTTAAGGTCAAAAGCTTACTCCTTTAAATGCCTTAATGTTTCAGATAAATTCCCCTTTATCCATTTCTTCACGGACTGATAAACTACACTATTTACTTAGGTAGACAGATCAATTACTGCCCGTAAAAAACATTTTAAGATTTGAACCCACCGTTAATCCAAAGTGACTAGTAGTCCGCATATTTCCTTTATAGTTTAGTATTCTCATGAAAAAAAAAATTTTCGAACCCTTGTACTTACAATTAAATACTTCAATTTTTTATTTCTTAAACGATTTTTGATTGAATTTAACACAAAAACTGCACCTGAGACCTGATGGCCTGCACCTAGAAGTCCATTTTTCTTCAATATTTCGAGCGCTGCTTTATACGCTTCCTTCATATCATTTTTTGCGCCAGCAGGTAACTATAACAGAAAATGGCATTAAGAGCACTCACTAAATTCCATAGCCATAAGTTGAGTAATTTCAAATGTATACTAACAGGTTCATTCCCAGTTAAAAGCCGAAGCTTCTGCGGCGGACAACTGAAAATTGACGATTTCAAATTCGAGCTTTCGTCAATTGGCAAAAACGTATAGGTGACTTTTTTCGGATAGACGCAACGAACCTGAAACTTGCTAATTTTATGCTGCTTACAGTTTTTTCTACAGCAGAAATAACGAAAGGTTTTATTTGACAACAGGATAAATCACAACTAGAATTATAAAAAAACAAACCAGTGCCGGCCATTCTGGAAAACGCCGATAAGGAGCCCAAACAACATCACCAGTTTTCAGATCGGCTAAAACAAACGAGCTATTAAAATCTAATTTTTATCATTCAGAAAAAGACTGCAAATTTAATGATCCAATCAAATTAATTAGTGATTTAACAAACTGCAAACAAGTTGTTTCAGTGAAAAGACAACTCAATTTTAGAAGTTTCATATAACCGTTCGCTGGAATTTTGTTTACATGATCACAGCAATGAATAAGGTAATGTCATATAACAACTGCACACTATAAAGTACCAAGATGTGCCAGAAAGAAAAGTGTAATTGACGACTCGAATGACCAATCTCACATTTCTTACCTACGACTGTTAGCGCTACCACAAATTAAACCTTAGAAAAATTAAAAATAAATCATCATTTGATTCGAATTCATAGGAAATCACATAACCAAACAACCTGAACAAATCTAAGAGTAACTTACACGTTGGTAGTGAGTTTCTCACAGGTCGTCGTCCCATTCTGCTGTTAGGTTATTGTGATGTTTTGAGTTTTTTATTCTTATGTTATATTAGATTGGATAGGAAAATTAATCCTGCAATATTTTCAAAACTAAAATCGCCCATACTCGATTAGTCTGTATCAACCGAATAGGTCCACCGAGTATTGCCACATATTGCTAAGATTATTCAACAATTAAATGCCTACTAAAACAACACATTGACAGAACACCTATGTAAAATTTTCAGCCTTTTATTTCTTTCTCGAAATTTTCAGAAATTTCTAGAATGATACCACTATTCCATACAAATAGTATTACTAGAAAAGTGTTAAAATTCAAACCATTCACATAGTTTAAAGCTTAAACTACTAAAGTAAAACGTGAATTTTTCCAATAATTCCTTGTGGTTATAAATTCATAAAACCATCTATAATAGAATACCAATATCCTGAAAGAAATTTTTAAATATAAGATATCCTAGCATGGCACTTCTAGAGAAGAAGAATGTAGACCGGCATCGACTCGTTTAGAAGCAGAATGACCAGCTAAATTTTGCAGCCAAATTTTCGACGACATACTATAGCCCATACCGTGATGAAAAGTGCTATCCCATCCTTAAAGTGTTGAGATGAAAAGCTTCAACCACGGAACGGACGTGTGAGGAACGTTTGTTCCTTGCATAGATTATTAGAATCAATCTCGACAACAATCATAAGATCGCTCAGTAATTACGCTAATCGAATCCACATAAACGTCATAATAGGAAGGAAAGATTAATTGAATGTTTACTATTTATGATTGTAACCGATAATCTTCAGAACTATTTACAGGAATCACTTCTGTTTGGATAAATTAAAACAATTCAAAGTAAAATCTAAATTTTTTCGCTTCACACTCCTGCTCAATTTGAATTTCCCAATTTAAAACATGAATGATCTTGTTTTGCCAACTTTCCAAATAATTACTAACCTATTTTTAAAATTGAAGCAACCATTAGCAATATGTACGTCAATTTTAGCTATTTCTTTAGATAATAATCAGATTAAAACAATTAAAAAGCTAAAATAAAATTCATATCGATTATAATTTGCGATTTGAAATTCCTCAACATTCAAACATCCAATTTCATGTTTGCTGGCCTTCAGACGCTTTTTCTTCTGGCACAAAAAATATAACAAACCAAATAAAACACGAACAATAATACTCACAGAGCATTATTTTAGTATTTGATTGTTTTATTTCGAAAGAAAGAAAAATATCACAAATTTATAATATATCAACATAATCGAGATATAATTAAAAAATACACAATAATTACACAAATACAAATGAAGAAATGCCTTCTAGTAAAAAGCAGAAAAAAAAAAACATCCTTACGGGAATCAACCTTTTCCCGAATAACTGTACTTCTAATTTTTACTGGACTTGTATTTTTGCACTGAAGCAAGAATAGCTGCCTTGCTATTGTTATAAATGCACTTCACTTTTTGTTAAATTTACAACTATCAAAATAACAATAAAAAGGAGCTATAATAATGGATTTACTTTTCCCATCAACATGTTATCATTGGTGTGGAAGGAATGAAACGAACAGTATTATACTTTGCATGATGAATCTATTTATAACTATGAAAGACTTTATGAAAATAGTTTCACTCAAATTTTGAAAATTTCCTTTTATTGGAATTCGGAAAAAATTTGCTAACCTTAAAGTTTCATGTTCAAAAAAGACAAACTTGCGCTCGTTGTGAATTCTAACAGAATTTAGAAATAGAAAACTATTAAAGAATGTGAATGACTTATTACATTAGAAGAATTCGATTAAAAAAAAAGATCCATACAAAGCAGAATATTTACTCTAAAGTTTCTTTGCCCAATTTTGCATCAGCATACTTACAATTTAATCTTTGGTTTTTTATTACTATCTGAGTTTTCGCGATTAATTTGAATAAAACCAACTAAAAGGCACAGGATGGTGTTCATATGAAAACAGGAATCACTAGAAGGATTAATACATATAATATGGTAATTTCCACAAAATTTATAGTAAAACGAAATCCGGCTACTGATATCAAATACAAATATAAAAATATGTATGAGCATAAGAGACTATTATCACAAAGCAGTGCTTCTTTACAGAGATTATACAGCGAATAATTTTAAAAAAAAATATACTCCGTGAAAAACTAAACCAATAAACTCGTATTAACTCAAAATACAAACAGAACCAAGGAAAATTTTAAAACAAATATAATGGCAATGAACAATCTCAAGCAATATCCTAAATAACTTCTTTTTTTCGCTTCAGAAAAGCAAGCATAAATGCAGCAAAAGTTTAAATCCAGAAATCCTCTGCTGGCTAAAAAACCGGTTTCACATGACACTTGAATCAAGTCCATTTCAAATTTAAATGCTGAAAAGATGTCAGATATCAAAAGTGACTCATAAACTTATGAGCGGATGAATGCTAGAAAACTAGATATATATGAAATGGTTTCATGCTATGAGCGTGCAAAGACAAAATCATGTCTTTTTAATAACTTGCTCTACGAATTGAATCATCAAAATTACGATAAATAACCGATCTTATGACAAATGGGAACTAATAAATGAATCACTTATTTCAATAATAATAACAGCATTAATTCTGTGATTCATTTCGAATGTAAGCTCTAATTTGAAACTATATATAATAAAGATTTACAAGCTTTCTTTAAACAGTATCTAAAAACGAAACATGTTAAGCAAGTGATAACACTTACTTGACTGATGATTGATGATTGATGATTAGCTGACTGATACGCATATAAAGAGTGTCATATACTGTAAAACTAATACCAACCGCAATCGGACCCTGAAATATTCTACTTCTTTGGTTCGGTTGTTCCAGAGATACGTGGCAAAATGTGATTTGTGATTCAACTTTTTAACTGCTGTCCATTTAATGTTTCAATTTGCAATACCTGGTTGATGCGCACATAAACAATATTATAGACTGTAAAATAATACCGACCGTAATCAGACTCTGAAATATTGAATTTCCTAATCCATAAATTTAAATTTGATTTCCAGCTTTCCGTATAATTGCATAAATGCTTCCATACCCTCAGCAGTTGAACTTCAATTTGCAGATGCTTAAATTTATGGATTAGGAACATCCGAAGCTGACGCAACGATTACTACTGCTACATTTGATTTCTTAATATAGTCTTGGAGATCTGGACAGCAGAAATGTATTTTCAAATCATCAATGACCTAATTTAATCAACAGTGCCACTTTAACTGCTTTAGACTTACTTTGATCCAATTCATACTGAGACCCTTGTAAAGACCATGTATGATACCTTCTGTCTTTCCAATCATATATAAACAACAGAAGACATTATGTCCAGTAGGAATACGGAGTGTTTGCATGCGACGTCGAACAATATCAAATGGGTAGGATGAAGATTGACCAATTAATCCAGCAAAACCACCGAAAATAAGACGATACACAGATGGGACTTCTTTGTTTGTTTTCTCTGCAATAAAAATAAACTCAATTTGTACACTGCTGGAAATTTTATTTTAAATGGAAACAATTCTGTAAATCATTTGAAGAAATTTATAAAACAGAACAAACGATAAAAGGAAAAAACTCGGTCTGATTCCTTCTGAGCTCTAATATTTGTTACTTATTATGGTTGTTACACAGATACGTTCATTTGGACTAATTAACAGCATCTACTATGAAAGAGCTAATTGCTTGATTTATTTTTGGCTTCTTATTTTTGGTTACAGACAAATACAAACTTTATAGACAAAAGATTTTGAAACAGATTTGACGTCAAATAACTCTATAACGTTTCATTGCCTCAATTAATAACTAGTAAAAATAATAGGTAGAAAATGGAATTTAATCGGAAACTCACCAAAATAAAACAATTTAAGTGTTTCAAAAATAAAGAAGCTGGCGCCCGCATAAGGCATAGCTCCTAGCAAGGCTGGAATTAAACCGTTGTAGAACGTTCTGAAATTAAAGTTTTCGCAAATTGTAACGATGTTGCAGCATCTTAATTTTTTATCTACAGTTTTCCATGCAACAATAAACGATTATTCATTCCAGACAATCATTTATGTTCCACTTATTTGGTGTTGGGAAACCCGAGAGAAATCTAACACAAATTATAAAAAATCCCAAAGATTTCGTCATGATTGTTACACTTATATATCCTTTACATTGTAGTCTGTTTCATCATCTTATCAACGCCGAAATTGGTCACATCATTTACAAGCTTTTTGTAGCTAACCCAAATTTCGTAAGACAACTAACTGTGTGCCAGTCGTCTTTACTGCTAACAAAGGCAACATTAACCTCACACAACAATCTCAACCCCCAAACGTTCACAACATTTGGTACGAATAAAGCGACACAACATAGTGATGTGTAAATTATGTGAATCAAATAAACAAGAAACAGCATAATCATTTAGCAAGTCATACCTGACACCATATCTTTGATAATCTTTGACAAAAACATTTAGTAAGGAACTATATTCATTGACAGTCGATGTAGCTAACCGTGCTTTAGCTGTATCTAGCGGATATGTACATGTTGTTGCAACCACTCCTGCTAATGATCCCGCGATATAACGCTTTCCCGGAGTTCTTTTTCTGAATAATTAAACATTAGTGGCGATTTAAAACTCCTTTAACATATAGAAAGAATCTCCTATGAAATCGAATTTGTAACCTCAGGACAAAGATTAAACTCTGACAAAGCGACATTTCTGGAATTCTAAAGTAAACTTTCGGGACAAAACACTACAAACAAAACATAATAAACAAAACTTGCGAAGACTTATATACGGACCACAAAACATTCCAATAAATATTGTAAAATGATCGCATTTTTCTACTGAAAGCAAAAAATTTTTAATTACCCGTCCTTATCAACCCGTAGTATGTGTTTGATCTCTTCGTGTGCACCAAATTGGATTACCGCATATGGTATA
Source organism: Litomosoides brasiliensis (assembly GCA_013365375.1). NCBI lineage: Eukaryota > Metazoa > Nematoda > Chromadorea > Rhabditida > Onchocercidae > Litomosoides > Litomosoides brasiliensis. Next base: position 3,060 of record JABVXW010000453.1, on the reverse strand, counting down.
ATGCGCACCATCATCGCGGAATTACCACGCCACAGCGAAATGAAACCAGTTGTTTCGTATGTATTTTTGATAAAATTTAAAGCCGACTTCATTGAATAGTGATAATTTCCAGAAACTGAATTAAATGTTGTATTTATGATGTTATTTGAAATGGATTAAAAAAATAAATGTTCTTGACAATTTCAGTTTTTTGCAAAGAAAACTCTGAATATAGATGCCATACAAATAAAATAAGGAATTACTTTGAAAATTAATCTTTGTGCGATCAAGTGGTGCAATGGCAGTTTTCGCTATGGCACCAGCACATGCACCAGCTGCTAACGATGCAAATATAGTTGCACTTGATCGGTTTTTCTAAAAATCAATGAGAAAAAACTGATCGATTAAAATAAAAACTATAATAATAAAATGACACTAATAGTTCCACAATTTTTAACGAATATCACGGCCCGATACATGTCAGAGATAAGTTAACGTCAACTATCAAACCGAATATACCAAAGCTGCTTTCACATCAAAGAAAAAAAAAGAAAACGAACTTACTTCTTCGGATTGTGACATTGTACTTGAATATTGAAAGCTACATCTCCGTTCTTAAAAATCTTCCGTCCAACATCCTTTCGTCCTAATGAAAATTTCAGTAACAGGAACTATCGCTGCTAATCAGAAACAGTTGCGTGGTATCGAAATAACTGCTTCATACAGATCTGAATGATTTGCAAAATAATCTCCTTTCTTGCTTATATGCTAAAATTTGTTCGAAAGAAACAATTGTAATTTCGCCATTTTTTTCTTATACACAAATTGTATTCATACCACTGTTACTTATATCAATACACTGAATTAACAAAAACGAAAATCAGGTAACAGAACAACTATACTGCGAACGTAATTGAAGAATCGTTTTTTTTGCTGCCAGCAGATATTTTACGCTATATCGTTTTTCTTACATAATTTCAAAGTAATGTCAAACTGAGCATTAACTTGCTTGAATCATAACACTATCATCGAACAACAATTAGCACATAAAACAAATAAATAAGTGATCATTTAAAGATGCTAAGCCAAATTTCATACCACGCTGTCTAAGTATAGAATAGTGAAATTTTATATTTTTACATATTCATAGTTTTGTAGTTTACATAAAAAGGGTGAAAGAATTAACAGAAGCGTTATATTTCACTTAATTTTGTTTTATTACCTAAAACATCGAATTCAAAGTTGGAAAAACTACTCCCTTGAGCTTTATTAAGACAGATGAACTAAAAAACTAAGCTCTAATGCTTACGACTTGATCTGTTCTACTACATGCAGAACAACAGAAGCAGTTGCTATCATCCATTCAGTCCATTACAACAAAAAAGTGAAATGATTCTAATCTCATCCTAAAGCTGCATCAAAGTGGAGATCACTCGTTATTGCCGCACTATTTGCAGCAAGAACAAATCGAAAACACAAGTGTATCAAATTCTAATTTAATAGAGTAAAATAAATTTTACTGGAAAGTCTTGAAACTTTACTTTCACTAAATAATCACGCATGTCTAATTCAAGGTTGTTATTACTACTATCTATATTTTCCGTATTTTAATTTCTTTAATTTCGCAAGTAGCTATTTTTTCTACTCGTTATATTACCATTTTGCTATATGCGAGAGAAAATAGATTCTATCTTTTGAGGCATAATAATAATTTTAATAATTTGATTGAATTCCTAAAACCAAAGACTGCTTATAGCAAGCTAAAACTTCTCATTACAATTTATAGCTATTAAATCTCCAATTTCTATTATTATTCGATTAAGAAGTAAAATATTCAGAAATCACAACAGATCAAAAAGCAGTTAGAATTACAATTATTTAGTCATTTTGCTACTATCATATAAAAATATTCACATGAAATTTTCTTCAAAATTTCCGCATATACTCACTTAAGAAGCTCCTTGTTGCAATTGCGAGCAAACGAATTATTATTCGCCATATATCTCATACTTCCTACGATTACAGCATTATTCATTCTTATATCCATAACTTCCACAGCTACATTTTTCAACACGTACTATATCTGCATATTTTGCAGTAATAAAAATAACCGAATGACTTATACTAAAATACTGTAAGTTATTTTACGCCATGCTATCTTCTCGTAAAAGCCAGAAAATGACATAATCCCACAACGCAGTAGACTATGCACTATCAAAAATACCAAAATATGCCTCATCTATGGCCGAGTCTTAAATTCGTGATGTATGCGTCATGAAAAGTATTCTGCATCTCGGCCTTCCATAATCTCTTTAGCTGACGTTGGTTAACGTTCTGGGAGCGCGTGGGAATTCAATTTTAATGTTAGCTTGGATTGTGCCAGAATGCGGTTGTTGGATATTGCATTCATTGTGCAATCGTTTATATTAATTATTGATGCCGCAAGGGATTACTACGAGGTGTTAGGTGTTAAACGTGATGCATCAACAGCACAAATTAAGAAAGCATTCCGGAATTTAGCACTTAAATATCATCCGGATAGAAATAGTGATCCCAGTGCACACGAGAAATTTCGAGAAATTGCGGCAGGTATCCTTTTTTGTTTATCTTAGCAGATTTAACTTGATTTTAAATAAAAGAACTCAATTCAACTTTTTTAAAGCAGCCACTGATACGGCTAGTTGGATATTTCTAATACATTTCACATTGCACTCCAACTAATTGCATTCAATTTGCTTAGAAATCTCCATGATTCTATACCGCTGCTGCTATAGCTAATCGGACTACCTAATTTACATTACTTCATGTAGTAAATCTTCAAAAGCTGTACTGTTGAGTTTCCATAATACGGGTCCTTACCGCTTGTTTTGTTGTATGTTCGAACGAAATCTTTCTCCATCATACTAAAACCTAACATTTTTTTTAATTTCCTTTTGAAAGACATTTATTTGCGGGTTTGTTTTGCAACTTCTTTGTTTGAGAATTTAATGTTTACTCTTATGCAGTTATTACTTGTGGTCTCGTTTACTTCTTTATTTTAAAGACATGGTTTGTACGAAATTTATGCTATAATATATATAT
>JABVXW010000452.1:0-38842 GCA_013365375.1 Litomosoides brasiliensis | reverse complement strand
AAATCTGCAAGCAGCATTGTCTGGCGAAATCTTCAACGCGTTCTGTAATAATTCCATTGCCTGCAACACAATTTACCTTATCATCAAACTTTATTTACCGTATTACCACGCATGAAACGGCAATATATACCGGTCTTCTTTTACTTCCACACTTACTTTATTCTTCGTTAATGTCTCATAACTCTAAAATACTTTACATGTGCTACAAGCTTAACAATTTGAAGCAAAAGTAATTTTAAGCAATTAAACTGAATTTTGTAACACTTGGTCCTCAATAATATATTTTACCGTATCATTATGGTGTAACGCTTGTTCAACAACTGATAATTGACACAAGAGAACTGAATTAAACGGATTGATTGCTACAGCTCGACTTAAATGAACACGAGCAAGATTCACTTGCTCCTTTTTAAAATGCAATAGGCCCAAACCGAACCATGCACGATAATCTGTTGGACAAAGTAGAAGCGCGCGTCTGCAAAACTGTGATTATTTATACTATAGCATTCATTGGCAGCATGCTTGCATAATTTGTACACGTTGAATCAGAAGGGGTGTAGACACTTCCAACGCACGCAACATTGTAATGAAATGTAAAGTGAAGCTTGAGAAATAAAACTGTATAACAGTAGTGGCAAATTTTATGTCCGTGATGTCGATGAGTAAACTGAGATAGCAATAACAGCACTTCATGAGGAAAAGGAATAAATAGTTTGGTTTTGTTTTAAAATGGTCATAAACACTTTGTTAATTCAGCTGATCATTAAAAAGTTTCGATAAATATCGTAAATAACCAGCAAAAGTCAAAGAAATTGAACATCAATTCCTATCATTTTATAGTTTCAGGTTTTTGCTTGCATATTGTTAGTGACCGTTTTGTGACACTCACATCCAACCATTACTTAATAAGGTGATTTAAAAACAAGTTCGCAAGTAAGAAAAATTAAAATTGTAAAAATTAAAATTTGGAAAAATCTTGCCTGAAGGCCGCTGCAGCTTTGTTCTGATGATCCGAATCCAGCAATTCATGTCCTAACAAAGTATAAGCATATGGAAAACGTGTATTAATAGTTACGGCACGTTCGAAACATTCAATAGCTGTATCATGCTGCTTCTGCACGCTGAAACAATTTCCGGCTACACACCAACCCTCAGGGCAAAAGCGACATTCTTCGGTTATTTGCATAGCAAGTACCGACAGTCGACGGACATCTTGCGCATGCCACAATGCTGTTGAAAGAATCTATAAATAAGTTAATCACATGTACATCCACAACTAACAGCTAGGTACAGTATTTCTTATTTACTTATTTTATATCATTATTCTTAAAAGTCAATCGAGTTAAATTGACAGGAAACCAGAAATGGAATAAATAAATACGTAACTATCATAAATTCGACGCAGACAGATCATTACAAAATAGAGACGAGGCCAAAAAGAATCGAATGTGTAAAATGCTTCAAACGGTAATAAATTGCTGTATATTGGTCTAACAAGGATTAAACTCTACCAACCAATAAAGAATGTGGAAATATTAAACCTAGTACTCGGATCGGTTCTTTACCAGCTTTATGCACAACATACATGTTTGGCATATAGTGTAGTGACTAGATTAGGAAAATTCATGTTAAAATATAATTTCTAAGCACAGCGACAACGAACCTCCATTCCTGCAACGCGATGTGGAAATTCTCGATGAAGTTCTTCCAAGATTTCTGTTGCTTTTGTATAATCAAGCTTTTCCAAATATGCCCGTGCCAGCAATTCCCTGGCCAAAGCAAATTTTTTACATTTTTCAGGCATCAGGTTATAGCGCCCAATTACTGAGTTCGACCTGTACGTTGCCACGGCACATTGAAGCATAGCTAACCAACTAATGTGTTCTACCACTGTTGCTACAACATAATGTGTTCTACCACTGTTATTACAACACGATCATATAGAATCATATTTTGTCTATTAGAACCACTAGATTTATAAAAAATGGAACGAATAAAAGGGCCTTTCAACTTCGTTATGTAGGGAACAACATCAATATAAAGAGCAATTAAGAGAGCCATAGAAAATGTAAAATTACCTTTTCAACCTTATATGTCTTTTCGCAGTCTTACTCCCATTTATTCAGTTTTTTTTAATTTGCCAAACAGTTTTTCTTAAATTAACGTCCTCAAAAACGACTTACTGAAAAGAGGAGACCAATCAGCAATACAGTGCTGAAGTCGTTGAACTGATGGCGGCCTTGAAAGGAAACTATGTAAACGTTTCATTATCCGAGTACATGATCCCACTCGGAATTTCTCCTTACTGCGATGTTTGGGTGGTTTGGGTGAACAAGAAGATGTAAGTGACACACTGGATGACGAACGCGAGAAAGCAATCGTGAGACCCAACGATCCTGGCTATAATACTCAGCTTGTTTTTCCGTCACATATCAAAACCCCTTAAATAACTAAAACTTCCTAGGCATTTACGCCCCTAGTGTTGTTGAATTTTTTGCAATTTGAATTTCAACAACTTTTTATAGGAATAAACAATTTTGCTACTAATTCCAGATTGCAAAAATAAAAATTATTTAAGCATCAAATTAAATTTCAGTGCAATGACTTAAAATTTCACTAAGACAATCAAATGCCAATAGAAAGTGGATATTTGTAATGTTGATACATATTCAAATCTTATATACTACATCAGTTAAATCAGTTAAATTAGTTCATTTACAATAAGTATAATGCAGCTGTATGTATAATTAATGTAAGTGATAAACAAATGCAGGTAAATAAGCAACCCTTTTGTTTTATATTGATACCTATAAAGCGACAGATGTCATCTAGCATCTGTCGCTTTGTAGGTATCGATGTACACAATTTAATTTATAAAAGTACCATTTCTTCAAACAAAATAGAAAAGAAAATAAGGGTCTAGAAAAACACTTATTCTGCAACTTGGTTAAAGGAACTATCACTTATAAGAAGGAACGTAGACAGTAGTGACTAGTTTCGCGATATATGCATAAAGGATAAAGAAGGAAAAACAAAAAAGTTCCAACCTCCTGTTTAAACTGTACAGTATTTTGATCGTGTGAAGAAAGAGGAATAATGCAAGGTTGAGAGTCTGAACGTGTACGACTTAATGAGCTCTTCTGCGCCTGGTGAGCAGATTCATCTTGCAATTTAGGTGGTGTATCTGGGAGGTCATCGTTTGATTCTATTAATTTATGGATTGAAGGTATTGGTGGTGGCGTTTCCGATAATTCCATTTCGTTAATGCGATTCACCGAGCTGAAAGTTATAAGTGAAGTTGTTGCCTTTATTTTATATTTTATTTATATTTACACATAAAAATTTTACAAGTTAAGTCGAAAGCAATAACTTTAGAAGACTAAAACGATTAACCCGTGCATTCTCGTTAGGAATCACATTTAGCAAAGCTTTTTCTTTACCGTAATTGCTTGTCTTGTAAACTACGTGGCGTCCCACTAGCAGAGAGGCCTGCAGCACGAGAACGTGTAGAAGTTCTTAAATCTTTCGCAACAGTTTGATTTTCACTGTCCTGTGAGACTCCATATGAACGCGCGCTGCGCCTTGTTTCTATACCTTCTTCCAGTCGTCTTCTAACTATACCTAGATCCGTATTTCGCTTCGCTACCACACTCTGAAAATTTTAATTAGAAAATAATTTCAATCTTAAAAATTCGAAAAAATCTGGATTTCATTTGGAAAAAAGAATGATTATGCGTAACTGGAATTGTTTAATAAAAATTTACCGTTTTACTTTTTTTTGGTGCAAAGCAGGTTACTTTTTGCTCAACTTCTTTGCTACCACTTGGCGTTCTTTTCTCCGCACTTTTTGCCAATTTTTCAGCGCTTCTCGTCGCTACACGCATACTAGAAATTCGTAATCAATACAATGATTCCATAGATTTACCATAATACAATAGGTACATATGATAAATAAAATGTTGTTATAAGATTATGATAAGAGTTACTGATGATTTCTGCTCTTTAATAACTTACGAATTACAATTAAAGTATATTTAAGTACAGCTTAAACAGTAATGCAAAAGCCAAATGAAAATGTGAACACTTGAGCTCCAGAAAGATGAAGCTTTAATTAAGTAAGGTAAACTTAGCAATATTTTTGGAAGTAAGAATAATGTTTTAAGCATTTGCAGGAGCAGTGAGTTCTTAAATTCCATCTCAGTTTGGACATACTTTTAAGGAAAAATGGTCAGAGACAATTCTATTGCTGACAAAATACTCTAAGTGACTGCCAGATATACATTTTTCTTTAAATGTACCTTTTAGAGGTTTTTGGTTTGTCTGTTGAACGTGCTTCATTTACACATGTCAACAAATTTGTGTAGATATTTTCCGGATTTCCAACGCCCAAATTACACAATGTTTTCAAACTCGTCCATGAAAATACATTTTGCTTTAGTGCCAACTTACCCTCATCAGCTGCTTCATCAGGTCGACCAGTTTCTCTAAAAAGATTTCGATGAAATTATTGATAAATCATGTCTGATTCGCTCTAATTCCTGTAGTAATGTTTAAAGAGCTGTGACACGATGAGTTTTTTCTTTCCGCTCCACTTTTCATGACAAATATTAATTGCGTAAATAATTTTTTCATAAAATATTTGCAACTAACATGAAAACTCTGCTGAGCAGACTGTGAGCAAACGATTCTACAGAAGTACTCGTGAAACAGTCATCTAGTTTAGGCTGATCATGCATACGTAAGGCCATTTCTGCTTCTTGATATCTGAAGAAACACTTATATTTCGAAGTTCACATGAAACAATAAGTTATGTGCGAGCGGTTTCTGCACATTCCTTATGCAGAATATACTTACAAAGCAGAGGTTTACGGAGAATATCTAAAGTTTCCTAGCGTACAATACTGATTTATATGATCTCGACAAGAATTGCCCCAAAAATATTTATTCAGGTAGCGCTACTGCTATAATTTTTGCAAAACCTTGAAAATATTCTTTATACGCATTAAATTACAACCGAATTAGATTTTATACGAATTAGATTTTTAAAGTTGCTACCAATCTGCTACATGTTTCGCAACGTTTTAAGATGCACAAAGTATCTGTTCGGAGCTCGAAGGTCTCCAGCTGCTATAATGGAACAAAGTGTCCCTGAGGTTTTAAGGAAAACTCTGGACCAAGAAACTGCACTTACATGTTATACTATTGACTATATGAAGCATAACTCTCCATAACTTCATGCACAAATGCATTTTGTTTGAAAGCATTAAGGAAAGAATGCATTTCATTTAGAATTTATCATATAACAAAAATATAGCAAAATCCATACTTTTCTAGATGATAACAACAATGTGCAAACAGATAACGAATTTCCGGAGATGAAAGGAATTTGAGCTTCAATAAATTATATGCTGCCTCCATACGTTCAGCTCGAGTCAAACAGTATGCGTATAAATACAACGAATCACTGGTATTCACTTAAAGATTAGGATATATTTATCTGATTGATATAAGTTCCACCTTTAGTAATCGCTGATGCATTCAACGTGAATCTGAACAACAGGTAATACGTCTTAACAATTTGTTCGAAAAGTTTTCAAGACTTCGTGCAATAACTGCAATTTTCTTCGGAAATTTCAGTTTCACGTTTCTCTGGATATAATTAGTACTTTGTCTGAGAAATTCAGGAAAGAAAAAGCTACCTGTTTCATGATATACTTCCGCGAGCATTACCGCATCATCGTACTCAAAGTGTTGAAGGGAGCAATGTATAATATTCTAAAGAAAATGATCAAATTTATTTGACGGTCTAAATCGTTATTGATAACTCAAACTTAACTAGTTCTTTCACTAAGCTTAACTTTATAGACATGTATGTAACTAGACGAAAAAGTGCAATAACAAAGAGTCTGAACTTTAACAATTAAATAAGGAGAGTAATCAAAGAATCAACCTCAATTTCTTTACTGCGCGTAAGATCTACATTATCAGAAGATGTAACTCCACGCATATTGGTGCATAAGAAACAGCAATCATACAGCAACCACTAGATCCAGTTTCGCTAATTTTTCCTGAAACAAACTCATCAAAATATCTGACTGCCCATTAAATCCAAACTCATTCGACTAGACAAGTTTCTGGTCTGGACAAGTGATTAGTGTGTTAGGCCAGTAACATGTGGCGTGAAATCAGTACAGTGCCCTTACTGGTGCTGTCTAATAAAAATAGGGAGTTCTGCTATTGTATAATGGCTTTTAACTTACTGCCAGAAGCAAATAAACTGGAGCACAAGATGTGCGGTAGACCCAGAGTTTGTGATAACCCTGAAGAAGGTAACAAACTGTGACAAGTAAACAAAGAGTAAATGTGACACGATAGTTCAATGTAAATCGAAGCTTCATTAACAGTCTGACAATAAATCTAAACGTTTGTTTCAAATTATGGGTCGTCCACTGCATAACTAAAGACAACAGGCATGCACCTTTTTGTTATTTGAATCACATATTTACACTCAACAGTGCTACTATCTGTTTAGCCTTAGAGTATCATCTGACAATGAAAGGAACATTTTCCTGGAAAAAAGTGAGGATTTTTGAAGCTAAAAAACCTCGTTAGAACAGATAATATTATTAAAGCACAAAAGCAGCTGTATCTCCCGTGAGCCTTCAAATTCTCCCACTTACTGGCAAAAACTTTGTCAGGCACAAAGTTACGTTGGGTTTTTTGCCTTCAGCGCCTACCACTTACTTTATGTGTTCAACTCATTGTCATTTTCTCTGCAGGACGAATAAACCAATATATTTCAATTCTAATCATTTTTGATAATGGAAAAAGCCGCCATATTTCTAGAATTGAAGAATGTCAGTGATTCGAGAAAAAAAAAGTAATTGCAAGTGAAGTAGACAACACTATGAGGAGACAACAGAAGACAATTGAAGGTACGAAAGGGGTACAACTTCCCTTCCTGACCGTTTTTTCTCTTTTATCTTTTGTCGTAGAGCCTTAAAAAAACTAAGCGTAGCTTAGGTTGTTGAAGTGTAAAATGACTCAAGGCACTAAAAACACCACATGGAATCAGGCCTAATGTCAGAATGGTGATTACCAAAGAACTGCTTACGCAGAACTACGAGAACTTACAACTCGATCGTTTTTTCTCTAGAAATAAAATTTAGGTAAGAATTTCCGGTACATTTTCCTAAAGCCTAACTAAAGTCACTCAAATTTCCACTCGTGAAATTCCAGGCCATTCATTTGCCGCATCTCGCTAGATCGCCAACAGTTGCCATTTTCACCGAGGTCATTCGTCACTTTCACCAAGCCACTTTTCATTCAGATAAACTGTTGATGATCCAGCCGTCATGCTGCGTCAAACAGTTTCTTTCATCTTAGTATTACTATGAAAATGTCTACTAAACAACAATGCCTACGAAAATATCCTCTAAACAAGAGTGCCCATGAAAATTACACAACTGCCATTAAACGATCTTATCAGTGAATTCCAAATTTTAAAATAGCGGGAGAAGTACGGTGAAGCCATTCCAATGCTTTATCTGTCAGCGGCTGAAACGGCAAGAGAAAGAAAGAAACGCCGGTATAGACTATTGCATTTGATGAGTTAGGCAGGTAGATGGTTAGAAATAGTTTGTGTCAGTAAAGCAGAGGATTGTCTGTGTCTATTATAAAAGGACAATGAAGCAAAATGTTTTCAAGGCGATCGGGGTGGCAATGATGCTGGGTGACGTGGTGGTGTGTAGTTTAGTTCATAGGGTAGGGTGGTTTGTGGTGCGCAGTACTGGTGTATTATTTCAGGCCTTGGTCAGTTTTATAAGACGTATCAATATGTCGAAGTTAGCAGTTAGTAATTGCTTTAGTTTCCTCTGCGGAAAGTAAGTTTCACTTCATTTGTTGAATTGGAGAAACTTTAAAATAAGTTAAAAGAAGTTTTCAAAATTCAGTTGAAGATGATTCAGATGAAAGTATTAAGAAACGACAGCGTGAGAGGGGACTCTCTATCTAGCTGATACACCCATACAGTGCCTCATACTAACAAAAACTCGCTGCAGTTATCATGAAACAAAGTTCATTAAAATTATGGAAGGAGAAGAGAAACAGGGAGATGAATGAGATAGAATAGGCACTTCTTTTAATTTTGGTTGTGTTCATTTAAATGATCATCCAGAACTCTGTGACTTCATTACATTGTAAGAATTCTGGGATACTTGCAAACAGTGACAGTAAATAGAGTCTTGAGGTAGCGGAAGATCAATCAATTAAACTAATGCCCATATGCGGCCGTATAGGGGTTGCTGGATTAGGCTTATTTCTTATAACCGAAATCAATTCGAAATTCGTCTATATCATCGGATAGTAAGCCGTCCCACTTATTTCTTTTTCTGTTGTTGATCACAAAAGGGTTTGCCAGCGTCACAAGCTGTCATGTAATTTTTTCAGCTGTAAACGTGGGCACGTGGGCCTCGAGTGTTATTCCTGACGTTCCTACTGGTGATTTATTTAATAACGAACATATCCAGTCCTTGGAAAATTTTATTAACGGTAGTTCTTTATTTATCACCAAAGTTTTATGTTAAAACTTTTCTGAATTTATTTCTATAATCATCTTTTTGCAATGTATTGTAAATAATTGATATATACCATTATGTTAACTTTTTGTACAGAATGGAGTTAATAAGGAAATTTCACTGTGAGGTACAGAATTTTGTGAATTGTGTGAAAACCAAAAACTCTGAAAGACAGGATGTTTGTTGTAATGTTTGCAGAAGTTTCATCGGATTGGTGTTGTCATTTGGTAGATGGCAGTGCATTAGCAATATTTTTACCTTCTGATCAACGCACATGGAATTTGTCTAAGGGTTCATTCGTCTCACTGCTAGAATTTTGTGAAGACAATTTGCCAGTTAGACGTATTCTTCTATGTTTAAACAAAATCAGCGTCGATGAAACGGTACATTTTAATTAGAATCGTTTATTGAGATTCTTTGCTATTGATAGCAAAAAAATTATTTAAAAAAGTAAGCACCATTTCGTGAAGAAATGATTAGCTGAGCTGAGTTGATCATCTCAATACATCATTTCGACGTTATTGTTTTTGGAAGTATAGCGCGAGAGTGGTTGGCGACGTTGTTATCTTGTACTGAGGACACATTACAGAATACTTTTGTATATTAGGTTGAGTATAGTGTCCTTTCTTTTTCTTTATATTTAATTTCGATTATTTCAGGTCGTGTCCTGCTTCAAGTATCTGGGCTTCAGTCCTCTTCATCCTCATTCATATCCATCCTGCATTGACCAACAAGGAGTGTTTGCAATGGTTTACAATGTGTAGTTTTTTTTATTTCTCTTTGCTTAGGTTTGAAAACCTGGCAATAATTTGAAAGTGTTTTGGATTGCATGGTGAGACATCTTTTTGACTATTTAGTTAATATTACAACACATTCTTAGGTATTGTCATTGGTAAATGACAATTTCGACTTCTGTTCTGATCTACGAACGTTTTACGTTTCGCTATACACTGTGTTTATTCGGGACTGATACATATGCTTATTAACAAAGAATAGCAAGCTAATAGGAAGAGTATAATTTTTCTAGTTCTGTTGTTCATACTTTTTGTGAATTCTTTCTAGATTATTTACACTTTCTTTTTACACCGATCATTTAATTATTATATGTCTTTTAACTTGGTTTATTGAATATTTTGGTATAGTTTCAACTGTGGCTTGCTTAATTCGTTTTTGTGACTTTCTGTCTACTAATATACAATTCCATTTATCTATTGCTTGGAGTAGATCTTATAAGAAATATAAATAGTTTTATGTAAAGATTTCGTTGTCGTTTACATTTAAAATCAATATATGTACTGCATACTTTTTTCCGAAAATGGATGCAAGGAATTAAATACCAAAGTTTTTCATGAAACAAATTTCACTTAAATCCATAAGCTTAGTAAACATTTATTACGAATTAATGTAGGTAACAAATTATCTAAAAAATGTAGCGAAAATGTGTGGTGCGAAATGAAGTGGGGAGATTTTGATTTGGGGACGGGAATTTTAAAGGCTCTGTTAGTAACTTTAAGATCATCCTGAACAGAGAGGCAAGAAGTGTCTGTTCAAAGAATATTGTTTTCTTAAGCTTTTTAGACTTGTTTTTTTTCATGATTCGCATCAGGCATATAAAGAGTTTGTGTGCGGGGAGCACTGGAGGTTGCTTGTTCTATTTATAGGACACAGTGATGATCCCGGAAAAAATCGGTAATAATTTGGTCCACTCAGTTTAGGCAGTTCAATATCAGGATTGTATGAAGACACACACATCAGAGGATGATCAGAGGATTTATGAACGTTCATCAGCCGACAAGAATCTCAAATGTCTTCTGGATATTTTACCGTTGGACACTGTTGAATATGCATGTGCCTACGGTTCGGGCGCAGTACCGCAAGAGGGTGATGGTACATTCGGCGAAATGATCGATTTCATTGTTGCAACACGAGATTCAAACCAGTTTCATAAGCAAAATTTGAAAATGAATCCGAAGCATTACTCATCTTTGCGTTTTCTGGGCTATCAAAAGATTGTACAAGTGCAAAGGAGCTGCGCCGCTCGGGTCTACTGTAACACTCGAGTGTTGTACAGGGTATGGTTTGGATCCTAATATTTTAAATTTTACGATTTTTTTACTGGTTATAGATGATTCCATTTTTGTACCTTATACTTAGCCGCATAACATCGTAAGTTTCTATAAGAAACTAATAAGTCAAAATCAAAGAATTTCAATCCAGATGAAAAAATCATTGATCCGGATCACTACGTAATAATTTAAGCTCATTTTCAGAATCAACTTTTGAAATATTCTGTAATTGATACCAATGATTTGTTGATGGACCTGATTGAATGGAGGTGGATGTACTTAGCTGGAAGATTGCAGAAAAGTGTTGTTGACATCGTCAGCCCCTCATCGAGAATAATTTCTGCTATGAAAAAAAATCGTTTCAGTGCTTTGCAGGTAGTCGAGCTTCCACTTTTTTGCCCGGCTTTGAGGCACCATGATTACTTGCTAGACGAATGCACACCTTCACAATTTTTCAGGCAGCATTGTTATTTTTGCCGGATAAATTTTCACTTTCACAATTTTACAATGAACTCGTATCGCTTTCATATCGAGGTGATTTTCGAATGTCATTTGGTGAAGACAAAAATAAAATAGGAAGAATTGCTGAGGGAAATAGGGCTCAGCTTAATCAGATCTACATGCCATTCTTGAAAGCTGACAAATATATTTCCATTCAAGGCGACACCATTGAACAAGTAACCACGTTTCTTTCAGAATAATTTCGAAGTTTCATGCAATTGATGAAAAACTTTCGGCTACTACAAACTTCTTGAGAAATGAATAAAGTAGCTGATATAGCAAGAATCAAAAAGATTATTGTGTAGTATCTTTAGGACAGATGCGATTCCATATTTTTTAAGCGAATTATGGAATTACCATTTAATGTGCTTTGGAATTTACAAAGCAGAATGAACGGCAAAAATGGAATACAAAACGACATAGGTACATTTTTTTAAAAGTAGCACCTGCTATTGTAAAGTAAACAAGAAATCCAAGGTTCTAAGTACTATAGTTGAAGAAGAGATTGCTGCTTCACTGGCACGACAACTGACTGGACCTAAACCTGTTGCTGAAGTCATTGAAGATATTGTCTGGAGATCTGCTTTACAACAAACAGCAAAAAATGCATTTTCTGCAGGTATTACGCGCTCAATTGCTTATAGTTTTACAAAGATCACAAAAATGTTGAAGTCCTTAAAACGTTTTTAACGTTAATAAATTCTTTGACAAATAAAAGTGTTGGAAAAATGCATAATACTATCAAAAATTCAGAAAGTTACATCGTTTTTCTCGTTTTTCATTTTGTGAGGTTCTGTATTACTAGAATTTGGCATAAAGGGATTTCAAATTAGCAAGACAGTGGCATGAAGTGCTGATGTAGCGTTTGGGCAATAAAAATTATAAAAAGCAGCAATAAATTTGTATGAATTAAAAAGTAAGAGGGGGACAGGTTTCCACTTCTTCACAGTGTAATAGTAAGTGTGACGTAGGATGTTTCGGAAAGGTCAAGAATATGAATTCGTCAAATAAAGGCTAAAGTTGCATTATTTAACAATAGGAAAATGATTAATGAGAGCAGACGTTCTATTTTAATTTTGAAGCGTTTGGGCAATAAAAATTATAAAAAGCAGCAATAAATTTGTATGAATTAAATTTTGCCCCGAAAGAGAGATTGTTGAATAAGTAACTGAAAAAAATTTTGCTGTTCAGATGAATGTAATGAATTAAAAAGTTGGATGCTAAAAATCTACAGAACAGCAAAACCTATTCATAATAAAAACATCACGAACATTTACAAACAATGGATTAAGGTTCCACAAATGCATGAAAATATATAGATGACAAGGTCACTTTGGAGACGACAGATAAGACAAAAATTTTTTGAGAGGTATTCCTCGTTTTAGTGTTATGCATTCATTTCGCTTTAGCTTTTGAAATCGAGGCATTTTAAGGAAGATTCAAAATGTTTTTGTGCTCATAAATTTGTTGTAACCGATCGAAAACTTTTTCTGCAGCATCAGTAAGCTTAGTAATTGCCTGCTTAACTTCATGCTCGCACTGTTTACTCCCCTCGCTTGTAAGCATATTCAACAAACATTCTCGAGAAGCAAGCAAATGAGTTGCTAGGCCAACAAACTTCCTAACAATCCAACTATGATGTTTCGATAGCGTGCTATCGTAGCTTGCCTGACATAATTCTGAAATCTGAAATTATTCGGAAATAATTTCCGACGATCTTCCTGCATCTAGTGGAAACATCTTATTATTGTTTACTTCCTCAGAAATTCGGAATTAATGTGTAATAGAGCCAAATTTCATTTTATATTTCTTTTGCATAAAATACATTCGGGATTAACACGGATTAACTGAACACTTCTACAATTATATATCATATATTTGAGATTCATGCTTCAAAAACCCGGAATATACCTGCTCTCCCTCACGGGAATCCTTCAAATTTTTCAGGAAATCGACGACAAATAATAGAGCCCTGTGCAGTCGCAGTAATGTCCTTGAACCCTTTAATATAATAATAGAAAATTAAAACTTTACGAAACACGATTGCTCTTAAAGATTTCCTTTAGGCTCAAATTCACGTATAATCAACGTGGTTACTTTTTTAGATGGTGCGCCCGTGCGACATTCCCATGATACCATGTTATTTACAGTGTCATAATGAGTGGGATCGGCTGCATGTAACTCATGCAGGATTTTTTCTTTCTCCAATAAATCTTTTTCAACAAAAGAAAATCCTTTACTGAGGAGTGGGAAAAATCTGGAACGAAACTGCTTTAAAAAATTTGGAATTTTTATTAATGGAAAATTTTTTACCGAGAATAGCGATGTACTGAGACATGCGTACATATATTACTGAAATAAAATTTTAATGTTTATAAGCAAATAATGAATACAGTTCCTGACTTACGAGGATTACATTTATGGGACACTTATCATTCAATCAAAAACACAAAAAATCTACAGTAAAATGTGAGGTTACCAGATAAATCTTTACTAGCAAACAAAAGACGCTGATGTTATTGGCATTAAAAATTGGGATATCTGAAGTTCAGTCGTGAGTCCTAGCTCAAACGCTGACAATCAAAGCAACGTAGTTTATATGTGAAATTAACCAACAAATTTACAACTCGATTCAGTCTCATTTAACTGCACCGTTTGTGGCAAGATGGATCAGCCTTCTATTTTAGTAAGTGTTTTAAATATAACCAAACTGGTTCGTACAATATGAAAACTTTTCAAATTAATCGATCGCACAATAATCATTCATTAGTTCTTAGTCCTAAGCCATTCTGTTTATTGTTTACAATTAACTAACTTATTTTTGGAATATCTGTTCATATATTATTTTCAGTACATCAGCATTTCCAAGTTGAAGAAACGCTAAATCTGCAGTGTCATTTTTAGAGTTAACTATCGTATAATCAAGTTAAGCAATGCAAAGTAATTAGCTAGTACAAGAATTTTAAACCAAAACCCGCGATTGCACACTACTTACTTGTTAATTTGTTGATACGCTTCAATGTATAGCGGCAGGCTAACGTCATTGTCACCCACAAGTGACTTCTCAAATAGTTCAGCAATCAGATTGATATCAAACTCACTCTGCCCTGTCACAACTCCTTCCGCCATTTTATGACCTGTTAAAATTGTTGTACTTGAAATTGTTGTACTCTTCCTGTTAAATTGTTGTACTTGAACGTTTGTCGTTTACATTTAAAAACAAACGAAACGAACACGTGAGAGAGTGGGACAGAGAGACAGAAAGAAGGAAAGAGGATACACTTGACATCTCTCATTTACCACTATTACTACTAATGTGAATCAGACCGTATGGTACTTCACGGTTGGACATACTGATATTTTTGCTTCTAATTTTTCTGAATCGTTTTTTTCAAGTGGTCGGTGGTCTTGGTAATGTTGGTAATTTTGCTAACCGATTGATCTGCTTCATGTCCAAACACCTATTTGTGTGTAGTAAATTTCAGATGTGATTGTGGACACGAGATATCAAAATATTAAGTAAGGCATTATTATAGGTAAAATGGATTGGAGCAGTTGGGAAGAGTCGAGAAGAACTGGATTTGACATCAATGAAGCTGCTGTAAAATTCACTTCTGATAACAGGTAATGAAAAGTAGGGTTTTATTTCTGGGAAGACCAGACATTTTGTTTACCCATTAGAAACGTTCCGATTTTTTACTCTGCATTATTTATTATTTAATCGGTATATTCTGTTTTTCATTCCTAAGGTTTTTCATTGCATAGTAGTTTATTAATTACAAAAGTCCCCATAAAATTTTGATTATCTCATGCAGCAACGTGGGATGTAAAACAAAAAGCGAGCAAATATTCCTACCTGTGATTTTCGTTGCAGGCAAGCATTCATTGTTTCTAATAACGATGTATTAGTTGTGGAAGTAAAAAGTGGTCGTCGTATGCAGCTTCTAACGCATCCCGCGAAGATTTGCAGCCTTTATTATGCTTTTCCAGGCAAAGTAAGTCTCGAAATTTGCAAATAGAGCAATGCACGCGATGTGTTGCACTTGCATAATTCAGGTCTTAAACCGCGGTGTTAGCGACATAGTTTTATTTGTTTACATATTAAAATTGTATTGGCAATTGCAGTGAAGTATGATCTTATCCATTTTCACTGCATAAAGATTAAATATTTTAGGTAGTAACCTATACCATTGATGGTATAGAGTACATATGGAGCACTGATGCCTGGTCTGTTCTGCGCCGTCGCGAACTAAATTGTGCACCTCTTAACGTTTGGCATTCATGTGAAACAACTTTGGTTAGTTTTGTTGAAAAATTTAATCAGTAGGCGAGTTTATTTTTTAATTTGTTCATTTCTAGATGGTTACTAAAAGTGAGAGCAACGAACTGATTATTACAAAGATTAACGGAAATGAAGTCCTGCAAAATCAAGAAATCCTTCGAACTGGGCCTCATAACATTGTGTCTTCTCAATTTGCTGTTACAGTAAGTAGATTTGATTGCGATTGTTCTTTCTAGTGATTTAAAGATTGTGGAAGTTCCTCGTGATAATTTTATAGAATCCTTACAAAAATAACGAAAATTTGGACTTAACATTTAATATATCTGTGTTGTTTCAGGCTGATTACTTTGTGTGCTGTGAAAAACTCTTTGTATATCTCTACACTTTTGATAAAAGCGGAGTAAAACGATTCAAATATATTGGCAAAGCTGATTTTATGGATTCGTCATTGCTGGAATTTATAAGCATTACAGCACTTGGAGACACAGTGGCAGCTGCAATATCGTTTGGCCGTGTATTTATATGGTACGTGGAGATCATAAAATAAAAAAATTTAGAGACAAAAACGTGTTTCTTAAATAGAGTGGGAAAGAGGGATAAGTAAAAAAAACTCTGCTGGTAATTTCTGTTTTAATTTTATTTGTGGATAAAAGTTTAAGCATATATCATCGAAAAGTGCAGTACACTTTTCTTTTGGTATTGTACTTTAACACAATTTTATTTAACTGAAATTTATTTCGTAAGTACTAGGTTCCGTCTACTCTTTTTGAATAGAGCAGCAAATTATTTCTGAATATGTTTAATCATGTTCGAGTGGAAGCCCTTACAAAATTTTATTTAAATAAACAGGAATATTTTTATGTAACAATGAGTTTTGCATATTTTTCAGGAATAACGTGAATCGGAAGGGGATCAGTACATTTAGTCTTTCAGTACACTGGCATAAGTGGGCTCCATGCTTAGCCCTAACTGAATCAAACACTTTATTTTCTGCTGGTGATGAAGGTGTTTTGGCGAAATATGCTCTCTCAGAGTTAAAGTCTATATCTAAGCCGCAGCTATTACCAAGATTGCAAGCACCAGTTCGAAGGCTCAGTCTTTCTGAAGATAGTTCTGTTATAGCCGTTGTGTTAGCTGATAACTCAGCACATTTTGTTCTCAATTCAACACTTAATGTCCTCTCATCAATGGAATCAATTCTCTGTTCTCCGAAAAAATCACTGTTTCCCCTCACTGAAGATCCTCTTTATCCTAATTATGTTGTACACAGTGCACGTCCTGGTTTTGTGCAATGGATTGTACCATCTACAATGATCACCATCGCAGCGGTACTTCATTGCAGATTTCATTTAAATAACTTTTGAACATTTACATATAGTCCACTTGATGGATGTTCAAGTAATATTGTTTCTCTTGTGGTATTGAATTATAAACAATATAGCTTGTTCCCATAATTTATTGCTCCCAAGCTCGTGAGTATTGATTGATGCTTTTATTAATTTCACTGATGAGGCTTTAGAACTACTCTAATAATTCAATGACGCAATTGTATACTGAACATCGGCCGTCAGAAAAATGATTTTTTCGTAATTCTCTGATGTTGAAACATAATATAATCAAGTCACTTTGTTTTATAGGCTGATGTATCCAGAGAAAATCCGGTAGAAGGGGAAAACATATTTTCTGGTCCAACGGGTTACATGGACATTTGTGAGGTTGCATTATCACGGACAATGGTAGTAACCACTGATTGTAATGTCGGTTTTGATATACCATATGTAAGTTTCCTGTACTTCATTATTCCTTGATGATCAGGGATTACACCTTTAGCTTTCAGCTTAAATTGAAGATCGCAGTAAATGTCAACCTGAATTAAAAGCTAGATATGTTTTTTCATCAGAGTTTAATAAGAAAAATTTCAGAATCGGTTGCAGTTTTGGCATCGAAATAAAGATCCGGGTTCTTTTGCTCTAGAATATTGCGAGTTGTATGTTAATGGAATTGTAAAATTCATTCGGGCCTGTCTTGACTTCGACATGTTCATTACTGCTGACAATAAGGTTAATATTTGGGGAATTTTTTTTAGTTTCTTAGTTCCAAGTAAATGAAGTATTTACAAACTGGGAAGAAAAAATTTGTTTACCATCGTCCTTTTGTTTAAAGTAGGAGTTATTACTTTATTAAGTACATATTATTGCTAAATTATTTCAGGGGGTTCTATGCACATGGGAAAGAGTGAAAAGTGATGAGAAAAAGTGGTGCAAGTTCAGCGAAATTCACTGGATGAGTGTTCCTATTTTGCATATGTCAAGGATACAGAAATCACATTTTGCTGCTATTCATGATGTCTCTTTTTCTTTTTTTGGACTCGAAACCTCTAAAGTCTTACAATAGACCAGGTTTCAGTGTAAATATTAAATTTTATTTTTAAATTCACTTTGTATCCAGGTTAATCGGGAAAGCGATGGAGTTGTTGCATTGTGGAGTGTAGAAGAGGGAAAATCTCCACGTACAGTTTACGTCCACCAGGGAAACGACAAACTCACAACAGTAGAATGGGGTCCTCCGGACAATGCCAACTTGCTTATCATATCATCTAAGAGTTGCATCTATGCTTTCAATGTACACACGCTCGCACCATTATGGATCGTTTGTGAACCAAATTTGAGACTCGCTGTAACATCGCAGTTTACGGTTGCATACAATAAAAACGGTTATTGTTCCTCCTGCCGAAAAAATTTTCATCTTAAAATTATAAAGAAAAAAAACTTTCTTTTTAAAATCACTTTATACAATTTTAATATTTGTACAGGACTGTCATCAAAACCACCAGGCTGAACAGCGCCTAGAAGAAATTTATGTTGTTGTTATAACCATATAGTTTTTTGCAGTTGTTTTTGTTCTCGATAGCTCTTCCGGTACTTTACTGTGTCAGAGGAAATTAAATACAATCCCAGAAAGTATCATTGCTATTGGAAAGGACGAAACGTTTATAGTGATTGCCTCTTATGAAAAGGTTTGCTTTAATTCCCATAAAAAAGGTTGCTGTGACTGACTAGAAATAATGTATTTTTACATTCTTATGTTTCTACGTTAGTTTTATGTTAGTTGAGTACAATGTTTAGACTTCACATTTCAAAATATCTGTAATAAATCGTATCCTTTTCTTTTAAATTAATTTAGGGCTATGGGGTGATCGCAAGGTCGGAATTGTTAGAAGAAGCGCAAAAGCAATTATATACAAGGAATGCAGCACTGAAGAAGACTCCGTTCTCAAATTTATTAACTTCTGGTAACAAAGAAGTAGAAAGTAACGAAGTTCCTTTAGAAATCTCATCCAATTTGGAAATCTTCTCTGGACCATCATATTCACTTGCTCCTATGCCATATTTGGCTCAAAAGTTTATTCGTTCGTGTTTTTTGTTGCCTCGGCAATTATGATACTCTTAAAGCAATGTTAATTGTGTGATGATTTGTTTTGGATTGTTTTACTTTATCTCATCTATTTACAGAAAATTTTAAATGATTTATCTGTTTAATCTTTCTAAAATTTAGATCTTTCTTATCGTTATATACCTAAATCAAATTAACAATGGAATATCAAACGCCATTTTGTTGAAACTAAATTGTAGGATTTACTGTCATAAAAAATTAGGTAGTGGTGTTTAAGCTGTTATAGAATGTACAATGTTAAATTCATGAAATTATAGTTGATTTCAGATTTAGATTTTTAATTTGAAATTTGCTTTGAACGCTTGTAACTTTTATCTCTCATATTTTCAACGAAGGATTACGTTATATAAATGATCGTTCATAATTTCTGTATTTTGGTTAACAGTGAAATTGTTCTAACATCGAAATTTTTGTAAAAGAAATTTGGAAAAATATCTTGAGAATGTGGTATGCAGTTATTGTTTTCTTCGTGCTCTTTGTTAATCTGGTTTTAAAATAATAAACTTCGACTATTCATTGGGATGGAAACAGGGAATTTGATATGAGATGTTCAAATTCGATACAAAAAAATATGTTTCAGCATTGGTCCGTTGCCAGGCATCCAGTCGGACGACACGGGCATGAAGTAGACAGTATTAATCCAAGAATTTTATAACTTTTTGTAATCTGTATGCGATGGGTTACGTTTGTGACCAAACAGGAGCGTAGTAGGAGAGATATCGGAGTTGGTAGATTAACTAAAAATCGTTGCCAGTGACCAAAAATGTAAAGATTGGGGTTAACAAGTGAATCGTTTTTAAGATACATATGTTGAAGATCATGTGAGGATACCATCAGCGGATGGTTATATGCTTTTCAAGTATGATAGGCATTGTAGTACAAAAATATACAGTTTCAAGTTTCATTGAGAGCTCCTTTAATTCTCGGAATGCCAGAGGCGAACTAATTTTTTTTGTTTCATAAAATCTGAACGAGTTAGTTTCTTAGAGAGAAACTACCTTCTTGTTTTACTTCCTTTTAGTTTCCATCTTCATTCCATTTAGTTTAATTGTTCTAATGGATTTTGCTGGCAAAATCGACAAATTTGTAACGTAAACCTTCCATAACCTATGCAAATCGCAGGTGAAATTAATATAAGTGATAAGCTGTAATCTTTCATATATGTTTCAATTGTGAATTTTAAAAACAGTAATTTATTTCCTTTATTATTAGGCAGAAATTTTTCAATAGAATTTTACAAATCAGAGCACCAGTCCGTAGTCATATGTTACTGATAGAGTAGTGATTCTATAGCTGTGATAATCAAGTGATCAAATGAATATCATTCCAATTTGTGTCACTTATGAATTAATATGAATTGGAATATTTCCCATACTATAATATTTATTCTTATTTTCCACTTAAAAAAGTGTGCTTCAAATTTCATCCAACGTTTAGCTACTTCCTTTCAAATTTTAGCTGTAAATAATGATGATCAGATCAGGTCAGATAAGTAATGATATAATTGAAAGAAATTGCAAAACGATCGATACTTTTTCAGATTTATAAAAGAATTAGATTAACCATACGCCGTTCGTCTGGCATATTTGTTTGATAGGCATAGTTGAGCTGCAATTGTGGAACGATCTATGCATGAAATTAATTTTTAAATGCAATTAGCAGAAAAACAAGATGCCTCTTTCCTCCTTTTTTCCTTCAAAAAATTTCTTTTGAGAAACAAGTAGCAAGAGGAAATTATGAATGGATCATCAGTGGAACAGCTCCGCTTCTATGCTGCTGTTGTCTACAGCACTACCATTGCTGCAAACGCCATCACTACAACCGCCGTTCCCCTACCACCACCACATCACTGTAAAACTTGCAGCAACAGATTTTCAATTTCATTTCCTCTTCCAAGGCAGAGGGTTGCTCTCCATCTCTTTTAGCTCACCTCTTACTGATTAATGACATTCATACTAATCCGTAATTTAAAGATGACATCATCCATTTGTCTTTAACACTTCAGATTTTACCCACTATTTCTCAACACCGAAGTTTTTTGCGTCTGATATTTCAGAGCTAATTTGCTTGTTATTTCTATTTTATTTTAACTGATCAGACGGTAGCAGAAGTTGCATGCGAGTAATAGTGAAGTAATTCTTAGAGAAAAAGACAAATTTTATGCTTTGATATGTGGGTGGTCGGATTCTTTTCTCTTTGAAATGACAGAAAAATAGCCACTGCCTTGCAACGGTAGACAGAAGCGCCACAACATTCGTTTCTTTGGATACACCGATACTAATTTAATAGTATTACTGACAGATTTTTTTGCGTCTCATTCTTTTTCACTGTAAAGTTTCCCTTCTGCCTGCATTTATTTTGTCATACTCAACCATATTCAATCAAATTTTCATTATACTTCACATCTATATGGTATTGTGCGAGATTGGTTCGAACTTATTGTGAGATTTAAGTTTGAACTCTTAAAATACGAAATCTAACTCCTACTCGTTTCTGTTACAAGAAATACCATGAAAAGTAAAAGCTAGGAATCCCTACTGACAGCTATTCAAAGCACGGAAGGGACATTTCCCTTTAATTGAAAATGACAAATAAAAAACCAAACAGAGCTAATCGTTCCTCAGCGCCAGGGAATCGATTAGTTAAAAAAAAGATATTTTATCATAGTAAAAAGTCTATTCAATTAATGAAGCAAAATTAATCGTGAAATCCGAACAACAAATCGTGGTAATAATTAGTTATAATAGTAATAATAATAATGATAATAATAATAGCAAATAATAAATTAACATTACGAATAAATGGAGAAGGGTCGAGTAAAAAACGAATCGATAGAAATAAAGAAGTACAATCTGATAGCTTTGGGTCTTTGATTTGTAAATGCTTTCGTAAAGATATCACTATTATTATTACGTTGTTGTTGTTGATCGCCTCTCGGCATCTTTGTTGTTCCACTTTCTTGTCCTTATTCACTGCAGTGAGCTTTTTCTTTGAGATTTCGTTCACTTTCTTTTTCGGGCGGTATTTTAGCCGTCTTAAACTTATCCCATTGATAAATTTTCGCTGCTACTTCTAGGCTTCATACAGAAAGAGGTGAAGAAGCGTTGGTATTGTGAACGATCTGATCCTTCTGGATAAGCAACCATTCATCCGGTTTTGACAACACCGCACTATCGGTCTGTTTGTCAAGCAACTATTACTGAAATAATTGCTGGTATTTCACAGAATATCCGAGAATCATGGTTCACAGGAAGCAATCTTCATGGAAAAAGGTTAGAGCAATTAAGAGTTAAATCAAATTCATAAACTTGTGTTTCATCAGAATTTATGCAATCAGCAGCTGGAAAAAAAGTGTTGTTGGAACTATATTTAATTAATGTGAATTTACAAAAAAAAAGCTCAATGAACCTGAAAGTCTTGAAAAAGCAGGCATTTTTGCTTAATCAAAACTTCAACTTTTATTTTTTATGTCAATTTTTTACTCTTCTGGACAGTTTCTACACAAAAATTTTTTTGAATATTTTTAATTCTTTCATAAAGGTGGAGAAATAACAATTGCTTTCTAATTGATTGAAGGGTGTAGATATTCTGTTCATTTTATTTTGTTTTTGTTGCTCGTCCCTCAAACTGTCAACTTGTTTGTTAACCTAAAGATTATAATACAAACAAATTTTTCGGTTCTTTGAAGAGTAAAATGTAACAACACTTCTGCTGATGATTTATATCTTCCCTATCATTTTCTTAATGTATAAATCTTCAAGTGTCGTACCTTAAACTTACGATAATTTTTTATCAAACGAATGTACGAAGTTTCCTAAAATGATGCGCATGCCTTTAATGATGAATGACACTTCGAAGGCTTTTGTTTGTTGACAAATCTTGAAATCCTTTTTGCTTAGACGCTAAGATCTTTCAACCGCTGCAAAGTGTTTTGTCTGCTTTCTGTACGCATTATCTTTAACACATTTTTATCTCAGATCTTTCGGAGAAAAAAAAACATTACTTTACTTTTGCAATTACGGAGCCTAATAATTGCAAATGAGCAAGCAGGTATTGTGATGAATTCGTCTCATAAAATAAAATGTTGGGAAGAAATGGTAGGAACGAAGGGGAGATAATTCTATTTCTTTTCAAGCGGCACATCTGACGTAGACGTAATTTCGCTTTTTGAAGTGCACAGTATTGAATAGTATCATCATTGCTCTTTTCTCCTTAAATGTTGGTCTTTTCAAGGGCTTTCCAGTCAAATTTTAATCTTTTTGTAAATCTCATAAATGGTTGAATAGAAATGATTTGTGATATGACGTGGGTGCGATTTTCATTTTCACTTCGTTCGCTATGAGAAGTGTTGAAAGTTTCCTTCAATCTAATTTCTTATTTATGAGAATGTTTTGGCAGCTTTAAGATTCTTAAGAGAAACAAGGAGTGCTAGATTCTGTCTCTCTCTCTCTCTTTCTCTTCCGCCCCTTTCTCTCTTTAATCATCATTAGTTTGTATGGTCTGGTCTAGAACAGCTTAAATCTAAATTTAAAGCAGAAGTTTTTCTAAAAAGTGAAAGTTTGAAAGTTATTTTTTATCTGGCAGATTGTTCCACTTCCTACAATTCCCTTATTCATATCTGCTCGATCTGAAATAAAATCTTACATTTTTTATAGTTTTAAAGAACTATTGCTGAACATCTCGATGTTAACACATCTAATTAGTCGATCAATTAATTTAACCTTTCTACGCTATTTATATCAATGTATTTTGTTCGGAAATTTTGCATCACTAATTGTAGGATGAGTTTAGTAAAACATATGTGTAGCACCTGTCTTCATCTGAATGCTGATATCCGGATCTGAAAAACTATCTTGCCGGATATAGTGCAACATTTTATAACTTTTAAATGAACAACTGCGAGCAGTTTTTTTCTGACAAATAATTTCTATTGAATTTTTCTTTTTCACTGCTAAAGCGTTTGCATTCATTGATTCCTACCTGTAGAAAAGGGGAAAGTGGATGGCTAGAAAGTTATTCATCACGTGAAAATGATGATAACTTTTAAATAAAATATTTAACCTTCCTTTGAAGAAAGAAATTTCAATTCCATTTCCTGTTTTTATTGCTAGAAGCGTTGGAAACGAAGTGGAATAAAAATTATCGCCACGTATTAAAGGCAAAAAAAGAAATATCAAAATCAGTGATGGCATTTCTATTATTGAATTGAATAATATATATTTTGTGTATTTTAAACAATAACAACAACAAAGTGTGACATTTCCTGCTATCTCTGGCCGACCTTCATTTGTTCCGCCGTTGTTTCTTTTACTTTCTTAAGGCATTTTTGTCTTTATGAATTTCCTTATTCATTCAATACCGCTAAGATCGCATACCTTATGGCAGCTTATGAGAAGTATCGGTTTTAACTTACTGATAGCTTTCTTCACAACAAATAAGATCAAAATGAAATTGCGAGAAATGATTCATTCATTCCTCACATATATTTCCGTCTGAATTATTATTTAATTCTTGTTCATCGAATCAAGTTATTTTGTCGGTAAATTGTAAACAATGAAATTAT
Organism: Litomosoides brasiliensis; assembly: GCA_013365375.1. Classification (NCBI taxonomy): domain Eukaryota; kingdom Metazoa; phylum Nematoda; class Chromadorea; order Rhabditida; family Onchocercidae; genus Litomosoides; species Litomosoides brasiliensis. Next base: position 14,401 of record JABVXW010000452.1, on the reverse strand, counting down.
CATCAAAGAATTCAGATATCTTATGCTACAATGATTTTCTTTTGCTTTTTTTGGACTTATTTCATTTCTCAAGCTGTGCATTTAAAATTTTTCACTGAGCAACTTCTCAGCAGAACTTGTTCGTCGGAATTACTGGAAAGTTTTGTTGGAACTTCCTTGTGTGAACGGTATGACTAATGACGAGTTTCTCTTGTGGATATAGACATTTATATATAAATATATCGGAAATGAAGTACAACACCCACCTCCTTGGACATCAACAAACCGTTCGACGATCATATATATCACTTTATTGCGACAGTGACGACAGCTATAGGTATTTTACCTTACCATTTCTTTCTTTTTTTTACCTTACTATCAGTAATATAATGATAACATTTCTGTACTAAATCACTTTACTGTTTTCTCATTACCTAAACAGGTTTGTTTTACTTTCAAAGTGTTAAGTGTCTTTGTTTAATTATTGCTACGCTGCAAATAATACAGTATTGTTCACTTGTCGATAATTATTATCGGTAGTTTCTTAAAATCAGTAATTAATGGTAAGTTTATTGGATTTTTTGTGTGCGTTTTCAAATTCTTTGCTTTTATTTCACAGACTCTCGCAGCATTTGACAGGAATTCCTTAAATATGAAATATTTTTTTTAATTAATTTTAATTGGTGTAGAATGAGAAGAACCGATCGCTGAACCCAACGTTTAAAGATAGCATTTATTGATTTTTGATATTAAAACCACTAGCTTTTCATTACAAAACCCATCAAACTGTATCACACAGAAATCATCGCTTGCATTTTGTTATGGATTTGCTCGACGAGCAAAATTTTTCAAGCGCCCATTCACAACGACCCGTTGAAATGCGCTGAAAAACCGATACCAACCAACACTGTCTGCTCCTTTCCATTTCATTCTTTGTTGAATTTTCAAATATTCAATTTCCCATTGTCTTCGTTCTTTCGCCATCTATTGAAGGATTTGTGACTTTTGCCTTTGTTGTGACTTTCACCTAAGTATATGTGAGGCGAAGTTTGAATTGAAAATTGAATGAAATGGAATAAAAGGAGATTCTAACAATTCTCAACAATTCTATCAGTTGAGTTCTGACTCTAACTCTCAACAATTCTATCAGTTAGGGAAATGAATTTTAGCTTCAGATGATTTAATGAATGAGTTGTTTAGTTTTCTTCTTTTTGATGGTTGAGAGTGACAATCACTAGAATGAAATTATTTCCATCAATTTCACTATCATATTTATATTCTCATCCTATTTTCATTGTTGTCATGAATATTTAATCAAAACGTAATCAATCAGCTGACAACTATCTCATCGATCTTTAATTTTTTTATTTTTTTATGCGAATATTTTCAAACTATGTCTTCGGCACTTTTCTATGCTCATCATTCCTCGCATTTGTAACAAAATATATTAATATTAAAACCAAACTTATTAACAACGTAGTGACGTCAATAGTTTTAATTGAAATTACTTCCTCAGAAAATATGAATTCACTTTTTCTATGCTTTATTGCAACTTTTCTTTCGAATTTATTTGCTTAATCTTGTTGGACATGGAGTGGGAGAGGGGAGGTCTTTTAAACCACTGAGTTACAAAACTCCCTGAGCATGCAAACTTTATCTTATCTTGAAAGATCGCACTACTAACAATGATCTGATCGAAAAAAGAGCCTGACCGATTTGTTATCTCACGTAGGCGTGTTGAATTCGTAGTGGAAAAGTTCCAGCAAATCATTAATTACATTTTAAAAAGATAATCTCCGAGTGAAATCCAATCCAAATAACTGTCCTCTTTTCCTGTGAGGAAAGTTCTAAAATGAAATCATTTAGTGATGACTCATATTGACTCATTTTCTCTCTGAAGAGAAATTTAACAGAGCGAATGATTCCCATAAAACAATTATTAATCTAAGTACCCATATTTTAACCCGAAAAAATGAAAGTATAATTCGTCTGAAAAAGTCAAAGTGTCAGAATTTAAAGACCAATTTTGACTGAATTGTGTTGGTCTATTTGAATTGATAACGATTGATTTTGTTGCTGACGTTTAAGGATCTCAAAAAGGTTATTAAATTAATTGAAAAGTAATAACAGACTAATGTGGAGTTTTTACTACTTATGCGCATCAACAGTGTTTACTATTTGACATCAGTGGAAGAGGAATGAAATTATCAACGTTGCTCTTTGATTGGTAGGTAATATTTTCAAAAAACATTACCGATGAGATTTGATGAAGTACTTCTAAGAAGAGATTGAAGAAAAAAAAGCTGTCATTTTATAGGAGTGTTCCTTTAGAAAGAACGAATAAGGATTTGTCATTGTCATTCTGAACAATTTTTGATTAAGCAAAAATTTGTTCCGTTGTCTTCTGCTTTTCGATTAAATTACCTGGCACAGAAATGAATTTTTTATCAGATAAGTGAACTTATCAGTTATCAGTGCAGCATATGTTCTAAATCTTCCTTCAGTGAAATAGAATTTGTATTTCTACTTTAGTTTCCTGTAAATTCCAGAAGAATGATGAGTTGTTTTTGAGTATATCTAGGCGAGGAGGGAAAAAATACCTGAAAAGAAGTGCTGATGCACTCTACCGATATTGATTGATCTTTAAATTTCAAATGATCTAAAAGTTGTGCTTGTCGCTAAAATAGTGGTGACCGACTGTCAATAATGAATTACAATATATATAAACAATACATACATACATGCACACACATAATTCATTTACCTAAGGCTTCATTTCAATCCTAATTATAGCAAATTAGGCGCTACTATTACTTGCAGTAATAGCAGCGGCAATATCTTCTTCTGTTTTGCTGTTGTCCTTTCTTCTCTATTCCTTTTTACTTTTTCATTTCCAAACATTTTTTTTCCTTTCCTCTCTATTACCTCTGTTAATTAAATAAATTTCGTAACTAAAATTGTAGTGGAAGGCTTCAGTTGAAAAATAATTACGGACAGCTTCTATTTTCCACTCAAACAAATTGTCTATGTCATAAAAGAGCGCCCTCATTTATGCACATTCCTATTTGTATGGCATTTATGTCATTCAAATAATTATTCATTCATCTTATTGATTTGAAATAAAATGGAAGAATGTCTTCCTTTTATAATAAACAATCAACAGTACCGTAATTTATTGGTCATCGTTGCTTCGATTTCCACTCAAATTTCAATATCAAAAATTTCCCGAATCCTTCTTTGTGTGTGATGTTTTAACTTCATTTCACTGATAATTATTAGACGTTTTTACAGTAAAATTTTAATAAAAAATGTTATTTTCCTCACAAATTGAAATTGAGTTGAACAAGCACGTGAATAGACAACTGGAATGAGTGGTCTTTTTTGGATATTTTAATTAAATCACAAAAAGTACTGATCATAATTGCTATTACTTCAGCAAGTTTGTGGGTAAAAATTTAAAAGGACTCAAATTGTGTTAAATTTACAACTAGTGAGTAAAGATGCTTTAATTCTAAGTGTCAGATATTATTTTTCTATCGCTCTTAGCCTCTCAATAACAAACTCGATAACCCCGGGACCAAATTTATTGGTTAGCGGTTGCATAGCATCTACCCGAAGTTAGAACTCTAAAAATTATCTTACTTCTCTTGACGGAGCGAATAGTCGATCTGCTCATTGGTTTGCGAAATTTATTGTTTTTTTGAATATTCCTTCCTAACCACTAAAATACTGCTTGTTCTAAACTTAATTTGTGCTATTTAAATTGAAAAACGTACGCTACTTAACTGAAACAGTCAGAGTCAGAACTAAATATACGAACTTCCTTCAGTCATTTTATTTAAAAAAATTTTGATTTTTTTGTTAAATTCATCTAATTTTCAATTTTAAATTCCACTGAGTTTATTTGAATTCAATTTATGAAATTCGTTGGCATTACAAAATGTTTTACTTTGCTTCATTTAGCAATTTGTTTAATTTTCTAAATTGGACAATTTAAATATTTGTACCTTGCGTGTACGAAATCCGGTTTTTCCTGTTATGTGTTTGTGTTTTCAAATTTTTATGTAAAAAATGGTCATTTAGTCAGTTGAATTTTGCTTCCTTATCAATGATCTTATCAAGGAAGGGAAGATATTGTTGAGCGAAACAAACCCGTCGCGTTTATTTATTGTGCGTAAAAAACTAAATAATTTCTGTTATTAAACTAATTGCAATTCGATTTTTGCGCTTTACATTTAAAGACGATCATGCAGAATGTTAAGAGTAATATTCAACAACATAAGAGAGAGAGCATTGATAGGTTGATCGGAAAAGTAGTAGGGAGCTTTGGCGCATTACTCTGTGTGTCTCTTTGATATCCCTAACGTCAATTCGAACGTGCTTTTGAACAGGAATATTCCGCTTTAGCAGGAACATTTCCATTTTATATGCATTTTCAATATTGTTGTAAACGTTGCATGAGAATTAGGCTGATATTACCTTCTACGGGTTTACAGGTAAGCAAGCATACCTAACTGAGAGAATTAAAAGGATAACCGACTTCTTTGTGTATATCTGTCATATACAACAGCTATTGCAGCTGTCGTTCCTTCATCACTTCGATCAAAATCCTCAAAAAATTTTACCCTAATTCCCTTCCTCTCTTATCTGTTTGTTATCTTTTCCATCCTTTTTTCCATCAAAATTTTTGCCCATCTTCCTGTAAATATTATTGCATTACCCAGTCAGTCAATTAGTCAATCCGTTCTATTTTTAATTTCAATTCATTTAGAATATTACGAGAAACTTCTACTCGTCCGTTGGAACAACACTTGTTGCATTACTTTGCTTTATTTCATTTCCCACTCAGAATTTGCTAATTTAGGTAGCAATGATTACCAGTGATTTCTTTCCACTTCGACAATTATTTATCAAAGTTTCGCTGAAACGACAAAGATTGAGAAGAGTAGATAGATTGATAGACCGACAGATATTGGAATTGATGAATTCGTAATACAACGCAATCCACCATTTTTTTGCTTTCTGACAGCCATGCGATATCTCATAGAGCAAATGAGATGAATTTGACAAAATTATCCGACTGGAATTTCAATTTTCTGTTGATGAACTTCTTATTTTGCCTGCCGTTATCATTGTCAGATGTTTCAGTGGTAGTTTTACTTACTGTTTTATGACGTATTCTTTCGCTATTTTGAACTGAAGTTGAAATCGTAAATCGAAAACCGAATTACGTTGTACAGTATAAGTAAGCATCCAAACAGTATGATTCATATGTACATTGTTACCTTTCAAGAGAAAATTCACATAATATATAAAATAAGAATTTAAATAAATAAAAATTTTAAAATGGAATTGAACCAGAAATTAACATCTTCCCGTGTAATATTTATGGCTAATACGTTTTAAAGAAACGCTATCGTAATTTATACCGCCAGCTATCATTATTTACAGAACAGGAAGGATTGGTTGAATGGGAAAAAAGCAAAAAACAAAACTAAAACGTTGAAAACTGATGTTTTGAGGAAAATTGATCTTTGCATTGCTAGACGGAAATCATCTGTGTAAACAATGATACGCTGAGATTATTATTATGACACCTGAAAATATTTATACTGCAAACTTTTTCTAAGGAAAGCCGGAAAGCTGTAATGTTTGCTCAGAAGCTATTGCCTTCTATTATGAATTACCACCTGCAAGAAAGTACCAATATCGATTTTTTATTCTGATTTTGCCCTGCATTAAATCGATCATTTGTTTTTATTGCAGTATAAAAGTATCATTTTATTGTCCTTTGAGAGGTATTATTCTCAATGGCTTATCATTTGTCATAATATCTCTCATCTCAGTTCACTCCTTCCTCCCATGCAATATCGGTAAACTTACATAGCGTTTAAATTAAACTTATAGTATTCCATATAGAGCAAAGGCTTTTTCAAACCTTCGCTTCTGGCGGTAGCGATAAGCCTTTAATTAGTAAAAGTAGCATGAAATGCAAGCAAACAGCCACCTGTCTTCAGTCAGTAGAATTGCTTTGAAGACAGTATGATCAGCTTATTTCTTCCTTGGTCGCTGCTGAAAGCTGTAATGCTTTGTGATCAGCTCATCTGATAGGTTTGGACGATGAAGGTGCATGCTCAGCAAGCCTGAGCGCTCTTTTATCGGCCGCCTTCACTAGAGAAGTTCGTAATTCGCCTGGTGAATGAAAACGTTTTATGCGATATTTTATGATTATCAGTGTATGACGACTGACTAAAACGCCTTTTTCTTCACGGCACCCTCAGGGTTTCTTCTTCGCTGATCATTTGGCACACGAATTGCGCGATACTATTCTCGATGAAATCTTTCTAAAAATTTGAACCACCGTTGCCTAGAGAAAAGAAAAGGAGAGATGGAGGGGAAAAGAGAAACAAGTAGTGATATCTTGAATTTGTCAGCAAATTTCAAATTATTCCTCGTTTTCTACTTTTACGACAATTTCCCACCCCTTCTCCCTTCTCCATCTTCCTGTAGTAACGTGTATAATTATTGCAGTTGTCCTCATCTTCTTTCTCATCGCCAAATTTTTTAATGAAATTAGGGCTTAATAGAATGATATTTGCATTCAGCTGCCAAGAACGAATGCCTATCCTCGAAAGACTCTTTTATTCGTCATATTTCCATGCATGATATTCGGAAGTGGGAGAACTATTCCTACAGTTCAGTATTGGCGAGAATGAAGGCTAAAGTTGATGGATCACTTCCAATCCTGTCTTCCTCTATTCGTCAAAAATTAATAAGCTTATGGACAGGTTATTTGTCGCAATTTTGTTTCTTCAAAAATTTGGTGAAAGTTTTTGCGTCCTACAAACTGTTTTAATCCTTCTTCTTCTTTAATTTCTTCAGAGATTCGCTTTGCTTCTCCCGCTTGATCGAAATTTCATTGCTTTCTGAGCCACAGGACACCATCTCTCCCTTATCTTCTTCTGATCTCATTTCCCAGCCTATTATTCACACGTTTAATTGTCCCATTTACCTGTTTACACATTTGCTCATAATGTTACAAGCGTTATTTACTTTGCATGACAGTGAAATAGTTTAATTTTTAGCGAAATGAAAATAACAAGTTCCTTCTTTAAATATAAAATTTCTTTATTCATCAATCACTCATTCACTTTTAGTTCATCCCAAGGGCACTCATTTTTCACCTTTCATCTTTTATTCCAATAGATGAATTCAACCCGAAGATATTTTATAGGCTTTAAATTGCTTCATTCAAATTAGTTATATGGCAGTAAATTGAAATGCGCTTAGCACTCGTCACTTTTTCTCAACCTAAAAAATGAATTTCTGGAATTTACTTCCACTTTCTTTTCATTAATCAACAGTATTCTGCCAAATTAATTTTCTCATACAGTTTGCCTATTATAAGGTACTCTGTTAGCCTATTATTGATTGACATAATGAAATATTTTCTAATCAGTCTTATCCATAGATAAACTTTATTTCATTGTTGTTATTTGAAAGTTTGTGAGGCATTGTAAAAAACTCCATGGAATGCTTCACACATCTTTACTGAGTTAAGTTTTCATTGCAGTAGGTAGTAAGGGGCAGGTAAGAGATATGATGTATGAGGTAGTATATTAGCTGTTGTCTTTATGCGCTAAACTGTTGTGGCCGTACGTTGTTTCTGACAAGGAAAAAAAGCTTTTGTTTTACTTTCATGCAATTTGTTTTTATCACTATTTGTATTATAAAATAATTCATAGTTAAGTTTTTCTATAATATTTGCTTTTTAAGGGGTCTGAATTAATTTAATTGAAATTCGACACAAAGTTAAAAATTGATTGAGCTAGTCAAATAACATTTTACCCTAGTCATTCTAAAATTGTTTCACAAGTGGAAACTTTACTGCACTTATTCTACTTAAAACTTATGAAGTGATATGGCATTAGGACGATTGTTTGTTAATTTAGTCTTACTCGACAACAGAGTAGTTGCCCTACAATTTTAAAAGCTTAAGTTGTGTAATCCAAAAAAAGCTCTTTTGGCATCCTGTCGTGCCTTTCACTTAATTGTCGGCGGTATTTCTGTAAATTCGATCTCACACAAAATGAAATAGCAATTTTTGAATTCATATAATAGTACAATGTTCGCTACAATATCATTTCATTCTTTAAAAACGATAAGAAAAACAAAACAATAGAACTGTAACACAAAATATCTTTCCTTAACTTTATTACTTTTCTTCCCGTCATCATCGATTACAGCCTTTGCAATGATATATATCACAACGATGACGACGATGATAACGATGATGATGGTGATGATAACAATGACGACGAATGTCATAGATAAAAGTTTCAGTTTCGATCTCTTTTTTAAGAGGAAAAGTGTTTCGTGATCATTTATCAGTTGCAGCAGATATTATCTGTTGCTAATACCACCTTCCAGTACACTCCATCATATGCTTACATAAAAGTGATCCTTTTGTTGCCTTCCTTATTTGCATCTTTTCATATTTCTCCGCTCTTTCTTCCTCTCTTTTTCATTCAAATAAAATTGAATTCGCATAAATTGTTTTATTTCACTGAATATTGCAGTTATTCTCTTTCAGATTTCATGCCATTTTTAAAGTCTTATTCGATCGTTTCGTGCAATTAGAAAGTGAAAGTAAAAAAGATCAGATAGAATGAAATGAATGAACGCAATACCATTTTCGCTTCTTTTATTCAATTACATTTCAGTCACCTAATCGTTGCACTTATTCGACGTTAGAATTTTTCATCGTAAAATGTTTACAAAGATAGGGCGGTGGATGAAGTACGTCAGCAAAGCGCTGATGACGACTATAGCAACCTTTCATTATTTTTTATGAGTGACATCAGTAATGTTTTCTCGAAGGATGGGAGCTAATTATTGAAGTAAAACAATGAGGACAGAGAAGCTTTAGGACATTGTGCTTTTCTCTTTTTTTCAACTCCAACTTTATTGGCGTACGTGTAGAGAGAGAAGGAGGGGAAAGAGAAAGTTAATGACAAAACTTACAGAATCTTTTTTGGAACAGTCGCAGATGAAATTTAATTGACAGAAATATAGTATTCAATACACTGACAAAGAGAAAGGAAGAGAAAGAGAGAGGGAGAGGGAGTAAACAAATGGACTTAGCAATGATGTCATTCGTAGAATGCTTGCAAGGTAAAAATATCAGGCCACAAAGCAATATGTCTGTTATTCTCATTTCTATAGAGAAAGCAGAGAGGCCTTCCAGTCTTACTACCAAGCAGAAGGCCTGTGTTTTGCAACCCAGAAGTGGCCACTTTTCTGTGAATGAATTTTATATGAAATAAATGTGGGTGGATTGTAGTAGGCCTAAGCTTGTATAAATAGGCTGAACCTCAGAGTCCACCCACTCATTTGATTTTCGGTGTAACAACTTTTTTAATTGCTGATGTCATTATCCTTTTGAGGTGGAAAATACTTTCGATTTGATGACGTCGATGCAAGAATGTAGCAGCACATGTAGGGAGACATATCTATATATATATAATTATTTATGCCTAAAGTTTGTTTCTTTCATTCGCTGCTGCGGAATTGACTGTGATTAGATCAACTAAATGAGTTAGGAAGTTTTTGGATTTCAGTTTCTTCAAGCACAACTTTAGGAGACAATTCAGGTTTGGAACTTCATTTAACCGAATTTTTTGCCAACTTCTATCCACTATTTCCATTTGTTTTCTCATTTTAAATTACGTGTATTTCTCAGTTGATGCCTACAATAGCAGGCAGGAACGGTGTCTGACTTACAGCCTTTTTTTGAGAGAAGTAATTTAAAAAAGCACTCTTTTAGGTTGGACACATTTGCTGTTTAGGATTTGTATACTTAACAACACAATATCCTTCATGAAAAGTTTTGATAGAAAATGAAATTGCTAATAGCGGCAATGAAAATTATTAATGCTTATGGCCTCGATAAATTTTAGTTTCGGGTCTCTTTAGGCTTTACGAGTCGGTGAGGCATTTTATTTTGGTGAGGAAAAAGAGGGAGTTGAGGGTGGAGAAAGAAGGATTGAGTAAGAGCATAAGAAAAGGAAGGAGAGAAAAGGAAGGTAGGGGAGCATAAAAAGATATTGTCAACGTATATCGCGTGCATTCTTCATCGGACGCCTGGATTAGGTCTGCCAGATGCTTTCTGTTAAGCCTTCCTCCGCTTGTCGTGAACTTAAATAGAAGCTGATATTGAACAAGGTTATTCTATCCACTATTATAGCCGCCAGTTCGTTGAGGATATTTGGATCATAGAAAAATGAATTCATATGAGCAAGAATGGTAGTACACAGGCGGCAGATAGTTTCATCAAATGAAATCATAAACACACTATCTGCCACTGTCACTAGGAACGCTGTCCAGTACGGCGGTGTTCTGTTTAGCTTCTGAGTTCTGGCTTACAGAGCCAAGAGAAGGCTTCACCATATACACACCCATAGTTACCACCTTCCGACACAAATCAATCTTCGGGCCACCTTTCATCACATACCATCGGTATTGTCGTCGTTTATGTTATGTCCGTTGCTGCTGCTCCTGTCGTACCTCTGAGAGTCTTCGCCTTCGTCTTATTTCTGTATCGTTAAGAATAGAACGATAGGTGCGACGAAAAAGCATACATTAACAGCTCATAAATTATACAGTAAACTAACAGATCGAATTTTAAGTTGAACAAACTGTTAGAGTTGTGGCTGAGAAGCGATTTTGAAGTAAGTATATTCAGCTGTGATTGCAACGTGAACAAAGATTGTTCACGCGTCATCAAAGCTAACGAAAAGCAAAGATTGGTGCTCAAATGCTTTCTTATCATTTATTCTACGTGTTTCTATACTGTATGCAATTTTCCTCCCAATTCATATTCCATTCACATTCGTTCATAAATGCTCATCACTGAATTACAACCTATTAATCGATATCCTTTTTTGCTGAAAAATTTGAATTTCAATCGTTTAATTAGAAATGAACTGAAATGTTTAACAATAAATTATTTCTTAAAAAAAGTAATGAACACAAGCAGGTTATTTGTTTGCTAAAAGTATAGCGTAAATAAATAAATATGATAATGCGAAGTATGCAATCCACTTGGATTACTCCATCATAACAACCGTTTTCCGCTTGTTAATTAATTAGCACAATATTATCTTCACTATAATCGTGTGTATTGTGGAGTTGTTGATTTTTGAAAAAAAATTTATATTTTTAGGAAATTTGAAATTAAATCTAACTGTTCCATTTTTGATCCTTAATCTTGAAAAATATTGCATATATTATTGTTAGTACGATCTAATGATAGTGTGAAGTATGCGCGTTCTACAAAATTTGCATAAAATTTCTTTCTTTATCTCTCATCCATATTTGAAATTCATTTCAGTACAATCCATCGTCAAGTTTGGCTGCTTCAAAAATGACCTCGGAATGTAGCTCTCAAATTTATTCATTATCAAGCACAACAGAGCTTAATCCAGTACAAGTAATCTTTTTCATCATTTGTCGTGTCTTTTCTTTTTATATTAGTCAGCTTAGAAAGCTGTGGTTGTTTGAGAAGTAGCATATGTCAAAATTCAAAAATTTCGTAAAATAGCAATTTATTTTTTCGCTAAGAAATTTTAATATCGACTTTGATCGAAGTAAAAATCGCTTCTTGCTAAAAAATTATTTTGCTGTGGATAACTAAGGAAGTTATCATCCTTAAATTACGCTTTTAAACAAAGTCCAGAAACATTTGGCTTCCTTTGTAGCAAGTAAAACTTAGTTGCTACCTCTCATGTCTAGTCACTTGATTTCGTAAAATACTCAAAAACATGCTAACATGATGCTAACCATACAAAGTTCTCTAATGTTTCCTCCAGGTGGAACGATTGCGCTCAGTACTCAATGAACAGGTAGAAATTCATGGGAGGGGCAATTTCCCGACTCTGAGCGTACGATTGCATGATCTAATCATCTGCGTACGTGATAGTCTGCGTGCAGCAGGTATTGGTCCAAAAAATGTGAAAATGAACGGTGGCGCTGCATCATACGTTGTGGCAACGGAAGAATTTGCATATTCAGATCTCGACCTGATATTTCCAATGAGCTTCGAAAGCGAACAAAGTTTTGATAGCGTTAGTCGTAATTCTCTTTTCTCCCGCAATTCAAAAGGATCGATCTTAAAACTGTTAACTGATAGAGTTAAGATATTTTGAGCATATAAACACTTAAAAGTTGGGAAAGAGTTTTAATGCGTACATTTTCTATTCTCGGCCTTCCCTATGGCGCATAAGGGTTTGATGAAGTTGACTCCCTCGGAAAATTATTTGCATATGAAATATCATAACTGATACCACAGGTATCAATCATCTTAAGTTGAGATCTTTCCATTGGTGCAATTTAACTCAAAGTACTGTAAGATTGTAATTCGGGAATGAATAACATTCCAACTACATAAGGCATTTAAATCAGACATTTTTGTTCCTTAGACTTCATGCGAAAGTGAAGTTAAAAAATTGATAAATCAAAAATAAATATGTATAATTTCAGGTAAGGTCGGCTGTTTTTGATGCTATGGTACAGTTAATGCCAGAATCGACTAATAAGGAGAAAATATCGGCCAATACATTAAAGGATATTTATATCCGAAAAATGGTTAAAGTATCAGACGGCGATCGTTGGTCATTGTTCTCGCTTCACAATGATTTCGGACGATGTATTGAGTTAAAATTTGTGGATCGGATGCGCCGTCAATTCGAATTTAGCGTTGATAGTTTCCAGATTACCCTGGATGTTTTGCTGGATCGACCTGACCATCCAAAACCAAACATTACCGCTGAAAGCATGTTTGGTGACATTAACAAAGTACGTTGCTCTTTTTTCTCCTCGAAACATTCTCTGTTTTAACCAAAAGGTTTTGGAATGAAAGAAGTATGACGACAGTGATGGATCAGTAATCTTACTCTTCCATCATCTCACTCAAATTGCTTCCGAAAAGTGAAGTAAATAAGGAGCGTTGCAAAACTGACCAAAACGGAAATAACTGATTATCTCGCAATAACTCATATCCTAATTTTCACACTACTACTGTAGATTTCTGAATCTTTCCACAATTACATTCCTTCTATTAAAAGTTATGCTGCATTAGTACTGAATCTACAAACTACGTAAATCAAATAGTAGTAGTATTTTATTCGGGACACAACACAAATGGGCCTTATTTTGGGATACGGAATTTAATAAAAAAAACTATTGTATTTTAAATAGATTTTTGAAGGACTTTCATTTTTTTAGGCACTGCAACATCTAAATGAACGACTGATTGACACGCGAAGGCCTGAGGAGATCCGTGGTGGAGGACTGTTAAAGTATTGCCATTTGCTTACTCGTGGTTACAAAGCAGCCAGGCCGAACAAATGCCGTCAGCTCGAGCGGTATATGTGTTCCCGTTTTTTTATTGATTTCCCAGAAGTCAACAGTCAGGAGGTTAAGCTCCGTGCCTATCTTGACAATCACTTCGGTACCGAAGATCAGGTTACTATTTTTACAACTGCTTTAGACGTTTCGAAAATTTCGAAAATTAAAAAGAGCAGTGTAGGCTCCATTATTTTTTACCGATTATAAATTATTGATTTCCATATTTTATGTGATTGGGAGAGAATATTGGAAGATAAAAATTGAGAAATCGAATTATTGAACTGTCTATCAAATAGCATCCGTTGGAGATATCTGATGAACTGTAATTGAATTCAAGCCTCAATTTAAATCCAAATTTGTAGTTTAGGACAAATATGATTACCTGTTATTGTTATATCGAGTAATAAGTGAAAGCACGGTTTGTCTAATGTCACATGAGCGACGACAGACTCTATCAATGGTTGACAGGTTGGCTTATCAGTTATCTGTCAATATGTATTATCAGCAAAGTTGTGTTGGTGGCTTCTGCGGACATACACCTCGTCAAAGACTATTGTACTTACCACCAAATGCTTCCTACTGGATACCAGTTGTATAGAAATAAAAACGTCCTGAAATACAAGTTGTTTGCTGTGATGGAATGTAATAATATCTTTATGTAACTTTTTTCTTCCGATTAGAGCTGGAAGTTCGAACATTGTTTCTATGAGATTAAAAAAAAAACAAATTGAATAGTTAGTTCAATTTCCTCCTGAAGACACTTTCGGACGATCGATAAAATAGATGCTAAATGATGTCCGTTGAAGACCTCAGTAATCAGTTTCAACCTAACTCACTTTATTTACGGTTCATCTTCCTGCTCCAACGTTTTCATCTGCGTTTCTCGGAATTCATTAGAGCATGTTTTGATATACATATATATATATATATATATATATATATATATATATATATATATAAAGACGCAAAACTGCAATTATCTTTTTTTTTTTTCTCTATTCCTCGCTGTTTTTAC